>LS834145.1:152086-162848 GCA_900490955.1 Micoletzkya japonica
TACCTACAGTATGCCTCCTGTCATACCTACAGTATGCCTCCTCTCATACCTACAGTATGCCTCCTCTCGTGGCTAGAGTATGCCTCCTGTCATACCTACAGTATGCCTCCTGTCATACCTACAGTATGCCTCCTCTCATACCTACAGTGTGCCTCCTCTCATACCTACAGTATGCCTCTCTCGTGCCTACAGTATGCCTCCTCTCATACCTCCAGTATGCCTCCTCTCATACCTACAGTATGCCTCCTCTCGTGGCTAGAGTATGCCTCCTGTCATACCTACAGTATGCCTCCTCTCATACCTACAGTATGCCTCCTCTCATACCTACAGTATGCCTCCTCTCATACCTACAGTATGCCTCTCTCGTGCCTACAGTATGCCTCCTCTCATACCTACAGTATGCCTCTTCCCATGCCTACAGTACGCCTCCCGTATATCACCTCTGGTCTGAGTATGTTCCACATCGTAGTTTTCTCGGTGTGATCAGGCTGAAGGGGATAACCGGGAGCGGGGCGAATACCCGAATATCGAATGGAGAGGAGATCCGAGGTGGAGAGGGACTGAAGAGGAACAACCACTTACTCAACGTATTTATCATGGATAATTAACTACTATAATCGTGTTCAGTAATATAAGAAAGAAAGGAAAACAGTCTTTAAATTTAATTGATGATTTATAACCTTGATAGTCGTTTTCTACAGCACTTACCAGCAAGACTACTGTAACCCTCACCTCTTCCTTCGAATAACCCCAATGCTTCAATCGCACTTCTCGATGCAACCACTCAGCAAGAGCTTCAGCCAATCGATCAGCCAATGCCTTAATATACAGTACTCTTACCGTATCATCCCTTCCTACTTACCTTCACCATAATGCTACCGTAATCGTTGAACTCTTCCTCCAACTTCTTACAGTATTCTTCTGCTCCAATACCCGCAGAACAAGCGAATAATCCGATGAAGTCAGTTGGAGAGTCTGAGAGATAAGAATGATGTGATAGAGAATGAAGAGGGGAAGGACATCAGGAGAGGTAGATGTAGAAGGGAGAATGGAGGTTACCGTTGGTGAGAGGGGCGATGAAGTCAGAGAGGGAATAGCAGGGCTGGTCGTCTTCCCTTCCCGATTGCTGACGAAGACCGTGGAGGGTTCCGATGGAATCTGAGGAGAGTACTCATCCGTGGTGCCCCTCTCTCCATGCGGTTTACCCCTCCACCCTTCCCTCGTAAACCCTCCACTAACCAACTCCCTCTTCGAACAGAGCAATGTCATCTCCCTTCGTCCCCGCTCTCAAGAATGCCACCTCAACCTCTTCTTGTCCCTTCCTCTTGCTCCATCAACTCACATGCGCACATCCTCCAAGAATGCCATCTCTCAACAGATTGTTCAACCACAATTGGGCATCCTAAATCATTTCATTTCCATACGCAAAAGGACTAAACTCGTTGATGCGGATTGCTACATCCGAAAGATAGCCAAACCTCAAAGAGTTTCTTCGCTTCCGCCCCCACATCTGCATCATCGAATATACGAGGATATCCCCTATAAGAGACGAGATAGAGGATAAGCAAGGAGGGAGACCTGTTGGGATACTTGCCCCTCAACTGCCACACGTCGAAGAAAGGCTTCCAATCGATGAAGGCAATGACGTCATTCAGATCGACAGGAATCGATCGACTTCCGATCCACTGAGGGGTTACTGTAATGGTGGAATATCAGTAATTATGTTACAGATGCATTTGATAGATACCATACGGTAAGGAACGACGGACCAATATTTAGTATAACAATATTCACGGAGTTTGTCACAGATGCATTTGATAGATAAGCGTCAAAATAGAGTAAAGATTGGTTCTAGGAGGCTAAAAAGTGGAGATACGTGTATGGTGGACGTGACCCTGTTCGCTTATGTTTCAAAGTTGACATAAATATCTACTATTTCCCGGTTAAGTCAGCAACAAAGCGGAACATTTAATGACAAACTTTTTGAATCTCGCAACATAAATCTTAAAAAAATACATGCCTGGTTTGTAAGCGGGCCAATCGATGAACAATTTCCTCTTTCGAGCTGAGTCCAGACTGATGAAACGACGGTCCTGAATACGGTAATTCAAGAGTATGAGAGAATGGGGAGGGAGAATACTGTATGCATATTGTATGTCCAGATGATACCTTGAGAGTCTCGTAGTGCTCCACTCTCACAGACTCGTATTCACTCTTCAGTTCCTCTAGAAACTCATTCCGGATATTCTCGTCCTTCAGAGATGACAACTTAAAACATTGCTTAGTTCGCTGTCCACTCAATTCTTGTCTATAAACAACCCTCTACCGTAACCTATATCTCCCCGAAGCTTTGCATGACTACCGTAAGAAAATTAACACTCAACTATTGCAACCTCTATACCGTTACCAAACAATCTACAGTAAACCCTCTTCCACCCTCTCAAATTACCGTAACCCAACTCACCACAACAGCAGACCTACTCGCATCAAGACAGTGCACGACGGGGGCCGAATATCTCGGTGCAATCTTGACAGCGGTATGAGTCTTCGATGTAGTAGCTCCGCCTGATATTCACCCTTCATACTGTATCCAGACTACTGTAAGAGTATCAATCAATAAATGTACCGTACCAATGAGCAGAGGAATCTTGAGTCCTCTTCGTTCCATTTCACGTGCGACGTGTACCATTTCATCGAGAGACGGAGTGATCAATCCCGAGCAACCGATGAAGTCTGCAAGTAATCGATACTCCCTCTCCCTCCCTTCCCAACTACAGTCTAGTCTCCACTCACCCGCCTTCTCTTCAATGGCTGTCTTGATAATCTTGTCACACGGCGTCATCACTCCCAAATCGATAACTCGGAAGTTGTTGCATCTGAAGTGGAATAAACAGGTCCTCCCGTTATATGATTCCAGATACATATAATTCTCTCATTTTTGCCTGTAATTCTCTATCGATCGATATTTGTATTCCACTAATCATACAGTATCCCTCCTCGCCCCTTTTACTCACCCCAAGACCACAGCAACAATGTTCTTCCCGATATCGTGCACATCTCCTTTTACAGTAGCCAGTACGATGGATCCGTTATCCAGATTGACATCTCCCCCTCCCTTCTGCAATACAGTACCCCGTCTGTCTACCGTATCCCCTCTCTCCCCGTACATACCATCATAGCCTCCACATTCATCTTCTTCTCTTCATCCATAAAGGGAAGTAAGTGTGCAACAGCCTTCTTCATCACTCTCGCAGACTTGATCACCTGTAACCCTCCTTGTCCTCTGCAATACAGTACCCCTTCTGACTACAGTATCTCTGTCCCCTCCTTGCTTCCCCCTATTCCCATCCCCTCCCCCAATCCCTCTCACCTGAGGCAGGAACATCTTGCCCGCTCCAAACAGTTCTCCCACCACAGCCATTCCAGCCATAAGTGGTCTCTCGATAACATTCAAAGTCTTCGGATAATTCTCCTTGTCCTGTCTGCACTCTTCCGTATCTTCCACTACATACTTGTCGATTCCCTGCAACAGTCTACAGTAATCCTCGTCTCTCCTCCCCCTACAGTATCCCCTACCGTACCTTGACCAATGCGTATTTCAGTCGTTCCTCTACTGTATCCTTCCTCCATTCCTCTTCCTCTTCCACTTCCTTCCCTCTTTTCCCCAGCTTCTTCGCCAATTCCAACATTTTCTCTGTTGCATCGGGATCCCTATTCCAAACGAGGTCTTCACATAATTGGAGTAGTTCCTGAAAGGGGCCCAATCTTCAAAATTCATATAGTGCGGCTAGTCTAGATAATCTTTGGATACAGTAATCTTTCAGCCTATCGTTGGTATGAAATAGTAGTCTGACGGGATTGATGTCCGTGTAGACTGGAAGGGCCCCCGCATTGACTATTCCCATGTCCATTCCTGCCTTTACTGCATGGAACAGGAAGACTGAATGCATTGCCTCGCGGACCTGAAGAGGGAATATTGGAAGGGAAGAGGTATGGCATAGGAGAGAGAACCTTCTCCATTCCACGGAACGAGAATGAAATATTCGACACTCCTCCCGAAACGGAACAATCAGGAAGATTCTCCTGAACATAAGACATAGGCCAGCCTATTAGAGCTACCTACCGTACCCCACCATTACTCAGATACAATCTCTACAGTACCCCTACCGTAACCCCAACTCTCACCTTGACCATCCTCGTAGCATAAATGAAGTTCTTCGCATACTCTGAATGTTCATCCATTCCAGTTGCGATAGTGAGAATGTTCAGGTCGAATATGATATCAGAGGGATTCATACCGACCTCTTCCGTTAGTATACTGTAATCAATCGATACTTGACTACCGTACCCTACAGTACCCCTACCGATAGCTCCTCTCACAGATATCGTATTTGTTTTGAGTTTCTACTGCCTGTCCCTCTTCATCAAATGCCATAACTACGATGGCTGCACCGTAGCGAGAGATGAGTCGAGCCTGTGAATGGGAGGGATACGGTAGGTTGAAGAGTACGGTAGTTCAGAGAGGGAGTATGATGTGTCAGAAGGATGAGTAACCTTTTCAACGAATGCATCGTGTCCTTCCTTGAGAGATATCGAATTGACTATACACTTTCCCTGCGTCGATTCGAGTCCCGCTATTATTACGTTGAAATCGGAAGAATCGATACACAGAGGAACCTAGAATGGACTAGCGCCTGGTCAATGAGAGATAGTTCTACAGTACCCCTCTCTAGTACTGTAATCTAACCTTGGCCACATCGGGTTCAGTAGTGAGCAATCGAAGGAACTTCTTCATGGCAAACGGACCATCCAACAGTCCATCGTCCACGTTCACATCGATAACTTGTGCTCCGTTCTCCACTTGCAATCGAGCGACAGTCAGCGCTTCCTACAATGAAAATTGGATTACTGTAGAACCTTCCTCTTACATCGTATTTGTTGTCTTTAATCAGGTTACAGAATCGACGAGAACCCGCAACATTGCAACTAAAACAATCGATTAGTCCAATAAGGATATAAATACCGACCGTTCTCCGATATTCACAAAGTTCGTGTTTGGACCGACAATCATTGGCTCGAGTCCCGATAACTGAAACAGGCAATCTACCGTACCCAGGGGGATACAGTACCTGTAGCCTGCCCTCATTCGGATCTTCAGGTGGAATTCTCGGGGGAATTCCTCTGACTGCATTAGACATGGCTCTGATGTGGTCAGGGGTCGTTCCACAACAACCTCCCACGATATTCAGCTGGAACACTACTTATCCGTCAAAAGAACAAAGCCGAGTCTACTAACCAATCCGGATTTGGCGAAATCCTTGATGTCTTCAGCCATCATTTCAGCCGTTTCATCGTATCCCCCGAGTGCATTGGGAAGACCCGCATTAGGATAGCAGATAACCTACGACGAATATTATACAATACCTCAACGGCATTCTTACCAATTTATCCGAGAAGTTAGCCATGGCTTCGATAAACGGGCGCATTTCCTTCGCCCCGAGGGCACAATTGAGACCAACGGCAGTGAGGTGGCCCTGTCTGCATAGGGAATTCAATGAGTGTGTATCTATGGAGAAGCAGGGTAAAGAGAATACGCACTTCGTACTGACAAGGAATGCTTCTCCCGTCTGGCCGGAGAGAGTTCGTCCCGATAAGTCGACGATGGTAGCCGACACGAAGACAGGCACTTCCATCACCTCTGACCGCATCCTTTCATTCCTCCCTCCATCCCCTAATACCTTCATCCTCGAATATCCCTCGAATAGCGAAGAGGGCAGCCTTAGCATTGGCAGAGTCGAATACAGTCTCGACGAGAAGAATGTCCACTCCTCCCTCGAGTAGAGCCCTTGCCTGCTCTGCATAAGCAGTCACCAGTTCTTGGAACTCTCAAATGAACCATCACCAATGACACTACACTCTAGTTACCGATATTGCGCAACTCGGGTTGCTCTACCGAGGGAGAAATGGAGAGCGTTTTGTTCGTTGGTCCGAGACTCCCCACTACCCATCGCTTTCTCCCTGCAAACAAACCACAATACCAAAGTGCACATCATGATTACAGTATGTCCGCTACAGTAGCCAATTAAATGTGCCGATTACCAGTTTCGTTGAAGGAGTCTTGTGCAGCTTTCTTAGCAATCTTGGCCGATTGTACATTGATGTCGCGTACGAGATGTATGCAGTCGTAGTCAGCCTATACCATCATCCCATCCTCCTCTCCCCATCCCTTCACACCATAACCTCCCCATCTCACCTGAGCTATGCTCGTGCCAGAGAACGTGTTTGTCCCTATAAGATCAGCCCCTGCATCGAGGTACAACTTGTGAATCTGTCAATATTCCATGAATACGAAGAGGAACATCTCTCACCTTGTAGATGATGTCGGGTCTGGTAATGGACAGCAGGTCATTGTTCCCCTTGAGGGGTTTCGGATGATCAACCAACCCCTCAATCGAGTTGTTTTCCCTTTCACCCTTCCCCGACTAACCTGACTCTTCCTGAAGTCTTCCTCAGTCAACCCCTCCCTCTGAATCATCGTGCCCATTGCTCCGTCGAAGAGGAGAATCCTCTCTTTGCAAGCAGACGAGATCTCATCGAATACGGGGGACCGAGGGGAAGGCATCTAAAGGGAAAAGAAGGGGGGGGGGGAGAAGGGGAGAAGAAAGCGAACTGGCACAGGGGACAGAAAGAGTAACAAGTAGTCGCCTGGTCAAAGGGCAAGTGGATGATCATCCGACCATTGGGGAAGGGGGGGGGGTGGAAGGGGAGCGAGACCACTCAATTGAAGAGGGGCACGTTGGGTATGATAACATCTTCTTCCGTCTGATACGTACAATAAAGGAACGAGATCAATGAATGCAGTGAATACACTCAAGGACAAACGAGTGTACAACGAAGAATTCACGTGAGGAACAAGTCTGACGCAATCGACAAGGGATATCATATACAGTGCTATTCATTCTCTTCTACGGGAAAAGAGGAGGAAACGGAGAGGGGAAGGAAGAGTTTGAATTCAGCGGGAAGTTCATCTTCTGAATACAATCGATCGGCGAAGTACACTCGACGTAATCGACAGTTCGCATGGATCTGAATATGAATATGGAGTACTCACGGGTACGGTAGATACCTGTATCCGCAGCGTCTCCACGTAGTTAGTACCGTATGCTCTTCTCGTGAAATCAGCCAGATTGAATTGAACCTTCAAAGACTACAATAACTATTAGCTTGACTACCGTATACCTGATTCCATCCCTCGTCGAGTCTCATTGGCATCGTGCATATAAAGGGCTTCACTCTTGTACTCGACTGGAAATTTGAAGCCCGAAATCGGCGTTTTTGGCCCTTATCATCCAAAACCTGCACATCGAATCAACATGAACGATTGTTTTGTACAGCCAACTTACTTGCACTTCGAAAGTGAAATATTTCTTCATGTTCTTAACTATCATTACAAAGTACGGTAGTTTAATTCCAAGAGTCTTCTTAGCGTCCAGTGGACAGGAAATAAAGCATGTACTGAATATTCATAAATTCGTATTTCAAAGAAGAATCCAAATGCTTACCTGACATTAGCTCCAACAATTTCAATGATTAGTGACTGGATATCCTCATCGGAAATTCGCTTGATATGGCCGTTCTTTACCTTAATTATTGCTAATATTTAATTTCAGGCGTCATACGTGGGTATTTTCTCGAATGCTTTGACTACGAGCAGCATGAAAAGTTAGTTATTTTACAACTAACGTTCTTTTGGTCTGATATAAGGTACCAGAAGCAGGTAAACTTTCAGTGGTCTACAATTCGGACTACTCATTGTCAGAACATCGTATGCGGGCACCTCATGTCTCGCAGAAAAGTTAATTTCGTAATTTAATAATTCATGATTTCGTACAGAGTAGACCCGCTTTTCAAAATATTGCTGCGAGGGTTGCCTATGTATACAGAACATCGTACGCAGTTATAAAATGGATTACAACAGCTATTTCGGTTAGCACTCCAACATCGAATTTTCGAGTTTTACATTTTATGGACTAAAAATCGATCCAGTTATCTGAATAAGTGCCATACCTGTTTATCCCATAGTTGAAGAGGTTTGCTTCCAATCGAGTACAACACCGACAGTAATCCACTTTGAAACGTATTGTGGAACATCGATAGATCTAAAGCAAAGGATTCGCAGGATACGAATAACAAGGTAGGAATAGTGGAGAGGGTGGAAGAGGTGTAGTAAACATCTAACGAGCATCTTCCTCCATAACCTCTATCGCCATGGTAACCAAACGTATGCGAAAGAGGGCAGAGGTTATACTGCTTCAATATATGGAGTTCGCTGTATTTTCACTAACCAAACGTTTATTTGATTGAATATGGTTATCTGGAAGCCTACACAATTACGGAAAAAGAACAAAAAAAAATGAAAACTTCAAATGAAGATTCCGTGCTGCGAGTGCACGAAAGATGGTGTATTCCGGTATTTAGCACTCAAAGTTTTGCAGCTCTGCCTGTTGCTAGGATGCGCTGCTAAATGTTGCCACCTTTCCGAGTGTTGTGGCTGTCTGTCATTAATGTCGAAATGTTTATTTGTTGTCGGTGATTAGATAACTCGTTCAGGTAATGGGTAACCAGTACAGTGCCCCCAAGCGGGTTGGTAACTCTCCCTACACTCGCAGTGGAGTTCCTCCTCCGGCTACGCTCAAAAAGTGAGGTTATCAATTCTTACTTCAGTATGTATAATCTTAAGGTCGGGTTCTGACAAACCATCGCATCGCATCAATGATCCCATGAGTCTTGAGATGCACATGGCAGATGAGAGGGTATGTATCTATCGGAATTGCAGAACATTGGTCGATCTGAACATGAATGAGTTTCGTTCATGTATGATTCTTATGAATACCTTATGATTCTTGCTGTCAATATCCTCTAACTGCCCGATTAAGGTGCGAGCAGCGGGACTGAGTCCGGCTGAGAGGGAATGGAGAGCGAAGTGGCTGCATGACCAGCATCTTCATGCAGATGAACCGATCCTCGTCGATGCCGTCCACCGTCAATTGAATCCCATTCGAGTCATCTACAGGGCCCCCTGGGACTGGCTATACAGTCACTTCCTCAGACCCACTTTCGGTATGATTTACTTTCCCCCTCGAGCTCGTTTCTCAACACTAACAATCAAACAAGCTCTCTAGATATTTGGTACGGTTTATTAGGCCCAAGCCTATCAAGGTTGGTTGCTATGATACTCATCTATATTTTAGATTATTATTCGTGTTATGATAGGTATGATTATAGGAACGTACTACGGTACAGCTCTTCGTGTCTCTGTCCCCAAGGCAATGATGGCGTTGGTTGTCTTGCAAGCTGTCTATTACTACTGGAAGTACGAGGCTAAGGTTGGCAATTCTTTTCTTCTTTCCAGATGGCTACTAATTAGAGAGATAGTTCGTATTCAACACACTTGCACAGTCTTATCTTGTAGCGAAAATAGCCAAATTTTGATTTTTTTTATCTAACATGCATATCAAGAGGGGCCGAATTCACTGAAAAGTGCAAAATATTTTGCCAAAAGCGGACGTGTTGAGTAATGTTTCTAATTTTTGCTTCTCCAAGCTTATAATGTTCCTTGCTATCGACTAAGTAGCCTGTGAAGTTTACTAGACTTTTTTGGTTATCGCTTCAATGCAAGTTAGGCTTTTACTACACACTGTGTCCAAGAACGATTTCCGAGTATCCACTATGTCGGTGGAAAGAAGAGTGTTGCAGGATTGGGCTCATCTGCGAGGAATCGAGACGATGCCTCAAAAGGAAGTGCTGATCCGTCGTCATGAAATGGATGCTTCCCTCCTCGAAAGGGGACTGGCCAACCCCGCGAAGCACAACTACTACAGTCCCACCTTCGATAAGCGATCAGCTATCATTGATGTGGGAGAGACTAGACGACCGTGGTAGGAGGACCCCTCTCACCTTCTAGAATGTAGATCTTACCGTTACTTCCTATTCGTCCCCTCTTTTGTCGTGCATAAAGTGTAAATGATACAATGATGTCAGTGGTGTTGATGTGGTCAGAGACCAGTTCAAATATTGAAAGATTGAATTGGAGGAATGGATGGAGGTGACAATTAAGGAGATGGGTGAAGATCTAATGCGGGTACATCACCGAAGACAGGTAGGATGGATGATTGTTGAGTTTGCTAGTGGTAATCTAGGAACTATCAGATGTATGAGAATAGGTGGATTACGGTAGTGTCACAACTCGTTTAAGGTGCACATGGTGACAGGAGGGAACCCGCATTCCCTGAGTATCAACGCAAGGGAGGCCCCTCATGATTCCAATGTTAGTATCTTTCCTCGTCTTGCGTTCACTATGGATCATGTTCAGATGAACTCGACTCAAATCGGATTGCTAACGGAGGAATTGTCTAGAAGGCTTGAGACGAAGTACGGAAGGAAACAAGCCATCGATAAAGAGAAGGAGAGGAATGAAGTGGAAAGAAGATTACGGTTCATTTCTACTTCATATCAAAGGGAACTAGCAGCGAAGGAAGCCGAGGTAAATGGGGAAGAGGAGAAGGTTACGGTAGGAGGAACGGGTTAGAGGGGGGTTACGGTATGTTGGAAGAGTAACTGGGTTGAGGTTACGGTAGGAGGAACGGGTTAGAGGGGATTACGGTATGTTGGGAGAGTAACTGAGTTGTGGTTACGGTAGGAGGAACGGGTTAGAGGGGATTACGGTATGTTGGGAGAGTAACTGAGTTGTGGTTACGGTAGG
>LS834145.1:166274-187451 GCA_900490955.1 Micoletzkya japonica
GAGTAACTGAGTTGTGGTTACGGTAGGAGGAACGGGTTAGAGGGGATTACGGTATGTTGGGAGAGTAACTGAGTTGTGGTTACGGTAGGAGGAACGGGTTAGAGGGGATTACGGTATGTTGGGAGAGTAACTGAGTTGTGGTTACGGTAGGAGGAACGGGTTAGAGGGGATTACGGTATGTTGGGAGAGTAACTGAGTTACGGTTGGAATATACTGTAGCATTATGCATACTTTCTAGATGGAAAGAGAACGACAGCGAATGATCGAAGATATGAATGAAAGGGAGAAGAATCGAATACGAATGATACAATTGCGGGTTAAGGTCAGTCCATCGTTACTTATGGCATCACAGGTTCATTCATCCTGGTCTACGTTGGCCTGCATATAATTTTTTTTAATTTTCTACTCAAGCTCTAAATTTTAACTTGTTGAAAGTTAATAAATTATTAAGGAACGTGAGACAAGCTTGGAATGGGAAAGGAAGAAACTGGAGGGAAAAGTGGACGAATTGGCTGAAGCGAGGGAATCATTGGAAAGTTCGAAGAAGGATGTCATATGGAGAATATCTATGGAAATGGAGAAGATTAAGGGGAGAGAGGAGAGGTTGATGGAGAGAGAAAAAGAAGTGGAGAGGAGAATGAGGGAAGTGGAGGGAAGACCGAGAGAAATGGAACAGAATCACTCACGGATCAATACTCTACAAGACAAGGTTTACTCTGATCTTCTTTGTTTTAGTGTATACTGAAAAAATGAGTGTACAGTAATCAATTATAACTGTGGGTATTGTAGATTGACCGATTACAAGAAGAATTGCGAAGTAGTGAAGAGAGAAATAGGGAGATGGAGAGTAAGCTTAATCGATTGGATGCTATCGAGGTATTAGTTTTACTAATTGGTCCAATAACTTTAATTTTGCCTGTACATCTTCAATTTTGTTCGCAGTAGAGAAAAGCTGGTTGAAGAGCTACCCGCTTCCTATTAAAGTGTTATATTAAGGCAGAGTTGCGAGTCGCGAAGAGAAATTATCTGAAAGAATTGGAAGAATGTAGGAGACTGAGTGCGATATGCAATGAACGAATTGATTACGAAGTGATTAAGGAGGAAAATGAACGATTGAGATTACAGGTTGGTGGAAAGGGGGTACGGTAGGGGGGAGAAATGGGAGGGATACGGTAGATACGTGGGGAGATTTTATGCGGGGTACTTTACGCGGATCTCCACTCTCTTTTTAAAATATCCTTTTTTTTGTAAGATATTTTATGTCAAAGTCAACTAATGCTATGCTCATTTGTGTAGACAGTAGTTGTATTACTGTATGTAACTGTACACGCCTGCATGCTTAGAGGGTACTGTAGGGTAGGAATGGAAATGGTGGTACTGTAGGGATGCAAGGTGTTGCAGATACGGAGTATTCGTGAGAGAGGAGGCGAATTAAATGGAATAGAGAGGAAAAAAGAAGAAACAATGGAGAGGATATTGAAGGAAACTATGAACAGGAGGAGTGAACAGTACAATATTGCATTGGATATCATGGTTGGTTGGTCTATTTATTAATTTCTTGCTTGTGATTGCGAACTGAGAAGAGGTGGCTATAATCTGACTGATTTAGAAGGAAAAGCTAAGAGCTGAAGAAAGGAAATGTGCTTATTTACAACGGCAATTGAGCAGAAGAGATAGAGAAGGAAAAGGAGGAAATAGAGAAAGGTGAGGAATGAGATATGGGGTTATGGATGGAAGCTGCGGGCGAGGATTACGGTAGAAATGGTCAGTTTGAAGGGATGAAAGGAAAGAATGGAAGGAAAGAGAAGAGCAAGACTCGTTTGACAGTATTTCATCATCGGTTGATGAAGATATGAAGGGAATGAAGGAACGAATAAGAATGATGGACACTCTTTCAATGGTAAGAGGAGAGGGATACGAAGAGAGGAAGGTGGGGAATTACAGGAATTGGAGAGAACTCTCGAGAATGTATGTGGATATGAGGGAAGGAGAGAAGATTGGAAGGATGGGCTATGGGAGGGGAGGAATGAAGAGGAAGGGGAGGAGAAGAGGAGAACTGGATACGAGGTTACGGTAGGGTACGGTAGGAAGAAGGTGGGATAAGCTATGTTATAGGAGGAGGAGTACGGTGGAGAAGAGGGAGAGGATACTGTAGAGAAGAGGAAGGAAGAGGATAAGGGGAAGAAGAGGGAAGAGGAGAGGGAGGGATATGGAAGGGAAGAAGAGAGGGAAAGGGTTGAAGAGGAGAAGGAGAAGAAGGAGGAAATAAGGGAAGAGGAGAGGGAAGGGAAGGAAGGAGAAGTAAGGGAGATGGGAGAGAAAGATCGAGAAAGGGAGGAGGGTACTGTAGACGAGGGGGGAATCGATCCCGTGATGGTACGGTATATGGAATTGGTGAGGAGTCGAAGAATGGAGAAGGAAGAGCAAAAGGTCAGGAGGGAATGGGTAGATTGAGGTATGGAGTACAACAGTGAACGGACCCTTTTCACACTAAGGTTTTGTAAGGATGAAATTTATGCTAAAATATGATAAGCGAAGGGATGGGAAAGGATTGTATTGAGGAGGAAGAGAAGAAGGAAGAAAAGAATGAAGAGGAAGATGCGATGGAAGAGTTCCATGTGGAAACAGCCAATGAGACAGTTGCTTCCGATGAGGGATTCGAGTGGTGATTATCTCATTAATATATTAGACCATAGTTGATTTATTATTAATAGTAATTTATTTGTCATTAGTGTTCTAGTCCATGTATCTAGTCGTTTCTTTCGTGTCTTGCCTATATGCTATCTAGTATAATCATCGTGATCTCTTTCTGTTCTCTTGTCATATCGACCTTTCCATTGATCTTTCCTCTAAGTTCGTATCTTTGTGTTTGTCTTTACACCAATACACAAGAGCAAACGTTTGAACAAGACGTGTGAGGATTGAGAAGGTGTGGGTTGTCAATGATCCCTGTTATGCCTGTGTGTGACCGTGCCATCCTCCCTTTCCCTGCCTCTTCCCTTCCCTCCCCTTTCCCTCTCTGCAGTTCCCTCCTATCATAGAGAGAGTGCTTCCCTCTCCCTCCCCCGCCCCCAATGGGCGCATGCGACTACCCGCAGTCATGAAGCTTCTCCTCTCGATTCTTCTGTTACTCGTCTCCATCAACTTCATCCTTTCATGTCAGTCCTCTTCTCTCTTTGTTCACTACACTGTCCTTCTTTCATCTCGATCATAAGACTAATCCCTCCCGTATTTTATCCGTAATGCTCTGTCAATAAGGGTGAGTGTAGGGGCAGGGAATGTTCCTGTTTCCTCAACTCGTCTAACAGTAGAATAGCTGAATCGTGTTTCTTTCTCCAGTGCCAACCACACAATAATCGGCTTACGTAGGCATACTTTGAAGAAGACTTTTAGTCTTTTCCTTCTCATTCTCAGATTACTGATATGTAATGTGAACTGAGCACGTAGAGCACAACGGTTACCCAGAACCTACACTTTGACCTTTTGACGTAGTGAACTGAAAGACTAAAGAATGCTCCATTTAAATTTTAATATGAGAATACCCTGCAAATGAGCTTGTTCAGATGTAGCAGTTAGCCCTGAATGTCCTACATGCAATTCGTCTCCCTTAGCTGCAGAGTTATGCCAATTCTTGGAATATCCCGAAAAGGTCGGTTATAGACTCTTCACAGTACTTTGTTTGCATTGTTTGCGAGAAGTATGTTTGTGTTAAGGGACTAGAGGGAGCTGTCACCAGCAGCAAATACACACTTCGTGGACTTACGCTTGTTTTTCGACATGGAGAACGGTAGGTGCGGCTGAGAATTGAGGGGATTACTGTAGGGGGGGGGTACTCGAAGGAAAGGGGTACTGTAGGACCGTGGAGAGTACCGTATCTAATGCATTTAACGTATCGTTTGACGCTTGAAGCAAGGATTACATTAAATATGAAGTATTTTGTTGTCGATTGATGGAAATGTATGAGTGCCATGCCTTCCTGCAGGTCCCCTCTTCTGACTGATGGACCACCTGTAGATTGCACTCCCTACAGGGAGATAGACAGAAGTGTCTTCGACATCTACACGCGACTCATCGACACTCCCGTCTTCCGCTCCTTCCTTTCCATCGACGAACCATTCAAGAAGTGGCCGCTTTATCCTCAAAGGTTAGTGATTGCACTTAATGATAAGTGTATTGCGTGAAGGGTCGAAGGGTTTCATCTAGGAATTCGTGCTAGAATAGATTGAGGGGGGGTGTATGAAGGAAAGAGTGCAGATCGGTATGCTCATCGGGAAATCTGACAGCGGAAGGGGCACTACAACACTCCAAGTTGGGCACTTTTCTGAGGAAGGTTTATGAGAAGACGAGTCTGTTGGAGGGCAAGAAGAGACTGAATGTCACGGCTGTCGCCTCTCCCTTCAGGTATTCCTGAGCTTAGTGTAGTACTTACACACATTCACATTCATCCATCTATGTATGTATCCCGTACTTTAGGATGGTAAATTGCCCTAGCGAAAATGACTATATTCGTCGATTCTGTGCATACCCCTTACACGTGATTATGATTGTATCCCACGAAACTAAGCCTTTTTTCTTGCAGAAGAACAATGCAGTCGGCAGTTGCATTCATCTCGGGGTTTCTCTTTCCTCTCCGAAACCAAGTGCCTAAGGTATAGTCTGGGCTTTTCATCTCTCTCAATTGTGCGTAGTCCTACTGTGATTTCCTCTTTGTCCTCGCTTCCCCTATAGACTGTCCCCTTTGAGGTGTTCCTGAAAGAGTCGAATTACACCTTCCATTGCATCGATAAATGGTGTCAATGTGATGCTGCAGTCCCTTGGAGATTGCAGTATGAAGAGGTGAGATACAGAGTGGTCACAAAGATTGAAAGGGGCTACAGCTTGATTCAGCAACATCTCGACTATTTCCTCACTCAATCTCCGAGTGAATTGAGAGAGAAGGCTCAGAGGATATTCGGGAATATCGAGACAACGAAATTCGCGGATGACCCCTTCAAGATGATGGATGTTTCTCTGGGAAGGTAGTTCATCTCATTCACTTCACTCAAGGGGCAGTTCATGGATCACACACCATTCCTCTTGTCTAATAACTACTGTATGCAAAGATGAATAATGTTGTGTCTAGGGCCCCCGACATTCCCCTGTTATTGCAATCCGCTTGGTATATAACTGCCAACTTCTCTAGATAAATATGTTCAAACGTATAAGTAAGGGAAACGGCCCTAACAACTACCTTATCCCCTACCGTACCCCATTTTCCCTTCAGATATATGTGTCGTCGATCTCCCCTCCCCTGTACTCCTTCTGGGGAATGCGTTTCCTACGAACTCATCCAGCAGGTATTCATCTCTTCTATTCACTTTATTGACTCATCACCTGATCATATTTTGAAGAGTAGCCTTATTATGATAGCTTACAAGTCATAAATTTCTGCCTATTCCCTCTGACTTGCTGCTACCATAAATTTTTGCTATGATTTTCTTTCAGTTATTAGAGGAGACAACAATTCGGGGACAGAAAATGTTCGATGCGGGTCCCCGTTATATAACTTCTCGATTGATTACGGCGGAGGCCCAGGCTATCTTGGGATATGTGGCCCAACTGCAAGAGGAGATCACGCACAATCCGGACGAGAACTTCATCAAGGTTTCTCGCTTTCTTGACTACTGTCATGATTAGATCCTACTGTAGTCGTCCCCTACAGTATCCCTCCCCCTCCTGACCTACCGTATCCCTCAGATCTTCTCGGGACACGACACGACAGTCGGTCCCATCCTCCGGGCCCTTCGCCTTCCCTTCGTCGACCCTCCCCATTACACTTCTCGCATTGCATTCGAAGTCTACGAAGACAATACCAATTCGCTCTTCATTCGAGTAGTCTACAATGGAGTTGATCGAACAAAGGAATTGCCGTTCTGTCAGGGACAAGGTGGGTTAACAATTGGTGCGATGCTGTAAAAGTACTATAAATACCGTAACCATATGTAAGGGCAACAGGTTTTGAATTTCGCATGCATTTTGTAAGAAAGCGGAAGAGGCTGGATATACCTACCGTAACCCACGTGCTCCCTTCAGCCCTGTGTGCAATGAGTACCTTCTCGCAATTCGCGAACTCTGCGCTATTCTCTTCCATCGGATTCCACAATACAAGTGACACCTGCAATCCCTCCGTCATTCCCCAAACCGACACCTACGGCTAATTATTATACTATTCGACCTTGCCTTATTTGGTCCCTTCTCTTACAATTAGCCCTTTAATGTCCCCTCCCATACGCGTATTCAATAGGATTGGTAATAAATGATTGTGATAAGAGATGATCGAGAGACGAGAAATGGTTGAGACCTACGGTATCTGAATGGAGAGGTTACGGTGGTTGATGAGTAGTACGGTAGAGGAGAGACGAGAGGGTATGCAATGGACGAGGGAACAAATGAAGAAGGGATCGAGTCGATGGAGGGGATGGATGAAGAGGATATGGATCAGATAGACACACCCTCTACAAGTACTGCAGGGTAATCACATTGCTGGTCTTTGATCTTTGATATACGGGGTTCTCTCCAGTGTTGGTCGGATCAGCATTCCATCTCTATCGAGATTTGATCTGCGTACAACGAGATTGAAATGGAAGGAGAAGCTATCGAATGCATGGAATAATGTCAAGGTGGGAATAGTACTGATATTAGATCTAATCAGAAAATATGTTTAGTGTGAAAGTTGTCGGGTTAGTGTATCACTATGGTTTGAACGGGGTATACAATGTAACTGTATTACGGTAGTCGAAAGACGTGGTTTGCAGTACAATGCACGTTGGATGAGCGTGTCGGAATACGACGAGAGTACGGTAGTTTTGTTATCCAGACCCTACTCCTTCTTCGGAAGAGGTACGTATAGCTAACCCTTCCCCATTTAAGCTTAATCCCTCCTTGTGCCCAATGAGTCGTATTCAGAGTCGGATCGTGTAGATTCGTTCTCTCAATTCGTGAGTGACTATCGATCTCGCATATGGATCACGTACCGAACGGGCTTCCCTCCCTTCCCCTCCACTTCTCTCACTTCCGATTGTGGTTGGGGTTGCACTCTACGATCGGCTCAAATGATGCTCGCTCAATCACTCGTCTTAACTCATCTCGGACGAGGTATACGGTAAAATCAGCATTGTTGTAGCCATTTTAAAGGGTTCCTCCACCATCTCATTCATTTCAAGAGATAACCAATTTTTCTTAAAAGAGCGGTTGATTGTTTGTCAGAGACAAGAGAGGAATGAAGAGGCGCAAACAGCGAGAGAAATCTTTGCACGGCTTTTTCTCAGCAACGGCGAAGTTTCAACTAAAAGATGACTCGGGACATTGAGAACTATCCAATGATGTCGAAAATACATACGGTAGATATTGCCTGGAGGGGCCCTTTAATCCCCCTTACCCATTCAAAATGTTATCTATTGCAGGATGGAGATTGAAGGAAGAGACCGGGAAGGAAGGGGAGTTGGAGTGTACAGAAGAAGATGTTCTTCATAGACAAATCATCTCTCTATTCATTGATTCTCCCGATGCTCCCCTTTCTCTTCTTTCCATTCTCCCAACCACTCAACCAACTTCTTCTCCTCCTTATGGCTCCTGGTTCTCTCCATCACAGGCTGCCCATATCTTGAGGTACGGTACCTTTCCCCTTGAGACTATTCAATGGATTGTGGGATACGGTAGTTTCAGGAAGGGTCTGTCAAATTCGTGTTCTGTGTTGACTTGTGGTATGGAGATGGAGGTTGTGATGGATGGAAGGGTGGATATGGAGTATCTCGAGATGAGAACTATGCATTGGACTAGGAGACTCTTGCTTGTAGTGTGTATTCGGGCTGGACTGCATTCCATCAATGAGGTCGCCCTGAAGGGGATTGAGATGAGGGAAGGCTTTACAGGCGTATTATCCCCATCTCAAGCACATTCTTCACCAAAGCAGCTCCGTTGGATTCATAGGGGGCAAGACGAATCGATCGGTGTACATCGTAGGATTCACGAATAACGTGAGTGCCCCTCCTCTTCCTTAATCAATATTCACAGGAGTTGATCTACCTCGATCCCCATCTAGCCCAACCCCATGCTGATATACCCGTACTCTCATCTTTCCACTCTTCTCATCTCTCCAAATGTTCCTTCTCCAATATGGATCCAAGTTGTGCACTGGGATGGCTTTTCTCATCCAAAGAAGAGCTAGTCGAAGCCTTTCGATATCTCAATTTGGTAGATCTCGCAGGGAATGTAGAGGTATACTGTAGCATTTCAGCAAGGAGTAATCGACATGGAAGAAGGCGAAGGAATTTCACGTAGAAATGAATTCCCTCTGTTCACGCTGTTCACACATTCCCCTCCCACATTTGATCATATTGATTATTCTGATAACGGGTTCTAGTTCATTCATAGCATCATGCTAATTTATGTATATACGAGTTTGTATAATACAAATAAAGAAATACGGTATCTCTGCTATGGAGGCAATTTGGAAAAGTTATTTTGTGTAGTCTTTTACATGGATAGCAAAAAAATGAAACGAGAATCTTTTATGTCTTTTGCTGGACTCAATTATTTCTCATTCATAATAGCGAACCATTCATTCATAGTTGCGAATCATTCATAGTTGCCTAATTTCCTCGCCGAACTAGCTCCTCCAACCCTCTCCGACCGCCTTTTCCTCTATTCTTCGTACAATCCTTCCCAGCAAGAGGTGGGGTCCTCAATGTCTCTCCCCCAAGAGAGAAATGAGTCAAGAACTTGGCGTCTACAACAACTCGCAAATTGTCGACTCGAAAAAAGAGTCTTTGAGCCTTGTCGCAAAGTTGCCCCCTGCAGGCCTTTGCGACCTGTCCATTTTGCCAGTAATACGTAATGCAGAACTTGTGCAATTGAAAACTGGAGAAGCTGTGACTCTCTCTCTACAGTAATCACTTGTCCATCTCTCTTTATCTGCTACCATAACCCTGCAATAAAGCATCCCTCACGCTTCAGGTGGGTAAATTCACAGTTGTCAAGAAACTCGAAGAGGGAGGATTCGATGCTGTGTATAAATTGACTGATAAGGATGGCGAAGTGTACGCATTGAAGGTACTGTAGAAAGAAGAAGGAGGATTAATGTAATTAAGGGGAGTGGTACTGTAGCGAAGAGAAGGATTAGATTGGTTGAGGTGGAATCGACGACTGAAGTACTGCAGATGCTCAAACTGGAAGTTGTGGTGCTGACACAATTGAACAAGGATGGAAGGGTACGGATTACGGTAGTTATTGTATGAGGAAAACGGTATATCTCTATCCCAAAGCAATGCGTATGGTATATACCATTGCAGCCTCGTCATTTCTGCGAGATCTTCGGAAAGGGGCAAATGCACAACTTCAATTACGTGGTGATGACTCTCGTCGGGAAATCCCTTCAGGTATGCGGCACAGTAAATAAGTGGATGAAGCCTGCAATTCAAAATTCACGGTAAATTACCTACAGTATATTTTCAAAGATTTCCATATGTACAGTAACCTTCTACAATTTGAAATCTACCTTCATTTTAAAGAGTCGAATATCTACAGTAATATTCTGTATAATTCAAAATCTACTGTACACTTCGTACTACTCAATGGATACCGTACAACAAATTTATCGTATTTTTCAAATAATTTAATACCTACCGTACTCCTTACTCACAAAACCACCTACCGTAGCCCTCCCAGGACCTCCGCATGGAGTCTCCTCATCGTCGATTCTCCGGGAACAGCCCTATCCATCGGTCGTCAGGTGTTCCATTTGGTGTGCTGCTTAGTGTCATTTACCATTTGTAGTGTCTCGAAGCAGTCATGGATCTGCACGAGATTGGATATCTGCATAGGGTTGTGAAACCTGCGAATTACACAGTTGGAAGGAGGATTCTTGCAGAGGAACGAAAGGTAAAAACAGAAAAGATGGCCGAATGTCCAAATTCGGCCGATACAATGAGTAAAAGATCTAGAAAAAAAAACATGCTGGACTTTGGAATGGCTCGAAAGTACGTGAAAGAGGATGGAACTCTTCGAAACCCTCGAAGTCTTGCTGGATTCAGGGGTTTGGCCGGAAATCAAATGGGAATACTGTACCTTTTGAGGTACTGTGAAGTACGCTTCAATCGCATGCCACATTCAACGAGAACAATGCAGAAAGGTAAGAACGAAAGATCAGAGATTAGAGAGACAATAATGAATATTAAAGGGACATGGAAGCCAAAAAAGATTGGCTTTCATATGAAAGTTTATTGCCTAAATAATATAAAAACCAAAATCAGAGGGCACAAAAATGTCTACTTCGCGAGATATCCTAAAAATCGTTTCCCAGCCAAGGCGCAGTCTTACTTCGTTTAGCGCATAGTAACGAGGCAAATGGCATCGAGGTATTCCCGGAACAAATAAATATTTCTCGCTAAAATAATTTTTTAAAAATATTTTTCAAAGGCTATTATGTTTATTATCGTCTTAGAAACATACTTTACAAGTATAACCATATTCGGTTTCAAAAAATTTCTCGCTTCCATGTCCCTTTAAGGATGGCATTGAGTCTTGGTTGTGCATGGAATGTGAATTGGTCAGAGGATCCCTCCCATGGAGAAATATAAGATCAAAGATCAAACTACGACGGTCTGTAGAATATAAAGGGAGAAAGTAAGAGACAATTCAGGACCCGATAGAAGTGGGAAAGAGGAAGAAGGAGTGCAGGAAGGAACGATACAAAGAATTGTTCGGAGGTTGTCCCCGACAATTCCTTCAGATATTATTGGAGGAAAAGGAACGTTGAGAAATCTTTGCAGCGCACTCCGCTAAATACAGTGAAACTCTCTTGGCAAAGTGCCAGCATAGGCTAAAGCCCGGCTTCGGCTGAAGTTTCACGGTGGTTAGCAGAAAGAACTGCGCAGCTCTCTCAACGTTCGCTTTCCTTCAATAATATTCCCGATTCTCGACGGAGTCAGCCACTATCTTTTATTTCCCCAATCGATTCTCGTTCAGGGAAAGTTCTTCGATACTCCCTATTACGATGCCATCATGAATCTACTTGGTGATGCGATCGTCACGTGCAAAGTACAGGTATTCATAGAGATCAAAGATCAAACTACGATCGACTCTTGCAGGAATTTCCGTACGATTGGGAATTGTGAGGAGAAACAGTCGAGAACGATTGCAATGTTTCAGAGAACTAGAATAAAGCAGTCATGCGTTCAGTCATTGCATTGTTGATAGACCTTACAGTGTTGATAGATGTGAAAGCAGATCATCGCGAAATTGTGCTCTTTGGGCAAGAAAAAACAATATTTTTGAGTTAATCTGTGCAGCCTGCATGCAGAGAGATATGTATGATAAATTGATAAACGATTTAGAATAAGGTATATTTCTTTATCTGTCAAACCATCCACAGTGTGGATTCCACACATACTCCCTCGATAGATAAATAACACAAATGAAGAATGGTTTTCTTTTACTTCGTATCCGACAAAACGACTTCTCCATCTCCCTGGCAACTCTCCCACTGTCATCCATCGACATTTCGGACATTTACGAACCTTCTAGACCCTTCGTTTCCTTACTTTTCCTTACTGATCTCTACCAACTTCTCTTGAGATGGTCCTGTCGTATGACTTGATATCAGTGACAAGTGAGGATGCGGAGGGCATCAATGCCTTTAAGAGTGAACAGCCTTCGGTTCACGATATCCCTGGAAATGGAGTCTGTTGGATATCTCAACCGTTTGTTATTTCAGTCGTAAATAGCATAGCTTCTCAGTATCTAATTCTAAGCCCTATTTCCACATTCCCCTCCTATCTTCTCTTATCCCCTTCAGAGGTCGAAGTTACCCACAATCTCTCATAATTCGTCTTCATGAAATCGACTATGTCTACCGTATCGATGTCATGGCTCACCCTCAGTTCATTCGTAAGTACTCGTGCCTCTCCAATTTACCGTATCCCTCCTACCGTACCCCTCTTACAATACTCTTCCAGCTAGCTCCATGACAGTCTCTTTCGGTCTTCCAAATGATAAACATCGCCATACAACGGGTCATTCTTACGATGCAGACTACACTCATCAAGTAAAGTGATCTCTCTTCTCCGTGGTATCTCTTGAGTGTTAAGGGAGATATTTATTTCGTGGAAAACGATCACGTTGATACTAAGCAATTGTTACATACCACCGGACAAGCTTACTACATACGGTAGGAGGACTCTTGTTTCTCCAAGAGTCACTTACATTGTAGATTCTCCGTTCACGGTTTCTACAAAACATCACAGAATCCCTACTCGCAGGTAGTTGTCAGATAATGAATTAAGATGATTTCCACTGTTTCAGGCCGGGATAATATCGATAGTCTTGAATGGGTCCGCGTATGATAGGTAATGAATGGGATGGGAAGGAGTGGGATGGAGACAGTTGTTAGGAGGGAGTGTACTGAAGAGGAAGAAGAGGTCATTCAGTCTTACGACTGTCGAGTCTCCGAGAGTCGCATCTCCCGCAATGGAAGACATTCCCCGACCGACCGTCGAACCCTATGAGATAAGTCTTATGCTGTAGTTTCATTGGTCGCCAGCTAACTTGCAATGATTTCATCTACATTTCTTGTATTCTCCCTCATCGCGGATACATGGGAATGAGATAACCGAAGGAACATTTGCTCAAGAATGAATATCTCGATCTGCGTATTAGCAATTACTTGATTGCTCTTCCGTTCTTCATTGATCCTTCATCATAATGGTAATCTTTCACATTCCTCCGGTGTCTACATCTCCTATCGAAGCTATTCCCTCTTCACCTCGATCCCCTGTTGCCATCCCGAGAGTCGATCTCAACCACATCAAAGCAGGTAACACATTCAATAATGCGATAACTCAACGTGATCTCAGACCTCTGTCCCTTTCTCCAAATATGTCCACTGCGGGACAGTACAGTTCCCTCCCATTGACGTATTCTCTCCCTCATTCCCTACCCAACCCTCACTCTCCCCTTCCATGACAACTCATTGTATACAACGATGAATAAGTGATTCCTTAACCCCTTTTCCCTCCCTTGTCCCCACTCCACTCATTCCACCAACAAACCCCCTGATATCCGCTCTATTATCTCCCTTCTTCTCATTACCGTACCCCTACCGTACCCTCTAATCTCCATTTTCCCTTCAGGATCCCATCCAACTCCTCTCCCCCCTCCATCTCCTCAACCTCCTTCACCCATTCACATGTCTCCTGCCCCAGTCCAAGTATTCCATTCCAATTCCCCACCGAAATCTCTCAAAACTACGGTAGGAATGAGCAGTGGATCAATACGATATAGGAGAATATCTAGTGTAATTGCGAGCGGTATCGAACTTGAGACAGATATATTTTTGATTTTCTCTTACATGCATCGTACCGTAGAAACTTTACTGTGGAATTGAACTAAAGGTGTTATTGTGTTCCCGTGGAAGGCACAGCATTCCAAGCGTCATAACAGCGAATAGCGGTTTTCGCGTATAGGATCCGATCCTGTAGGCGAACCAGTTAACGAAAAATTATGAGTTTAAAAACTTAAGCTCGCCACTACGAATTCAACAAGTCCTGAAAATTTGGTGCAGATTGCTTCATCCGCTAAAGAGATAATTCAAAAATAGTGGCCGATTCGCTATTAGACACATTCTTCACCGGGCGGAATGCTGTGAAGGTTTCTCTCACAAGGAGTGGTTGTAACCGTGCGGAGAAATTTGAATATGAAAAATATCACATCTGGGGTAGTTTTGTGTGCTGATTTCGAATATCGAATCGAAAAACTCCGGAGTAAGAGTAATTTTAAAAAAAGAGGGTCAAAGTGCCCTAGTCTTAAACAGGTCTCGGTGCTCTCTACAATCATATTTAGCTGTTTTCGTTGTAGTAAATGTGCAAACTGTGCAGAATTCGATTCTTAGGTCTCCATAGTTATGTATTCTGTCCTACTTCTATTAGTGGCTTGATATAAACCCTCTCAAGAATGAAAATAGGCGTTGGTAGTAGTTAGAAGAGTAAAACACAAGGTAACTTTGAGCACCGTTTTCTCGAAAATACTCTTACTCCGGAGTTTTTGGATTTGATATTTGGAATCAGCGCGTAAAACTGCACTAGAAACGTTATTTCTCATATCGAAATTTCTCCGCAAGGTTAAAACCTCTCCTTGTCAGACAGAGGAAGTCGTTCCCTCGGAGGAGGTGAAGCCCCCCTACCCCATCGTCCCCGTCACTGCTCCCCTCGAAGAGCCCCCCGTCAACCCGTATGAAGCGACTCCAGTCGGCACTCTCCCCGATACCGAGATTGTAGTGAGTACTGCTGGCTACTCTCGCGTTCTCTCCAACAAATCCTCTTACTCTCATCCCTCCAATCTCCCCCTCTTTCCCCGTCTTCACATGGAGCAAGAGTGATATAAGCACGACACTTGAGTCAAGTCCGTGTTCTCTTACGGCAGTGACCATGGTAAAAGACTACTCAGTAATGCCATATCCCGGATTGCTTTCTCTCCTATTCCTTTCTACATTTATTATGCATAGGAAGTGTACTAAAGAGTGCGACATCAACTTTTGGAATATCTGAAGTTGGGGAGGTGAAATATAAATGAAGTTGGAATCAACGTTTTAAGAATAATACATACATAATATATCTGAGGTTGGTAAACCGGTTATTTTTGCCAGTTTTCCAAGACTATCTATATCTGATGATAGAGCAGTTCTTATAGCAGATGATAAAGCAGTATACATTTTTTGTTTGTATACGTGGTGAAACCTAACCCAGGAAAGTCAGCACCCTCTAATGTATAGTTAACAAAAAATCAAATTCTATGGTTAATAGAACATACCAAATGTCTCTCATCTTCCATATAAAATAGTGTAGCCTATTAGCTGTAATTATTAGCTGTAAGTGAAGGATGAGTGTCAAGTATGGACACTTGAATGAACTACTCCGTTCACTCTCCTTCCCTCCCCCTCCTCTCTCTCCTTCCCTCACTCCCTCCTCCCAACCTACCCTCCTATTTCCCTCTCCTCCTCTTTCCAGAGTGTCTCCATAGCAACATGTCATGTCATTATTCGTCCTTCTTAATTCTTCTCCATATTCATTTCATCTCCGCCATCTCCCCTATCACTCCGTTGAAGGCTTTGAGAGGCGTCGCTTCCCCTCCCTCTCTTCACCCCCCATCCCCATTTCCTCGAATATCATAATTCATTCCAACACGACACCCCTCCTCTCCCTTCCCTTCATCTCCCTTTATCCCCCTTCTTCTTCCTCTTCTCCCCTTTCATCTCTGCTTATATTTGCTTTCCCTTCTCTATCCCTCCAAACCCGCGTTGGTTATGTTTCAGCGCCCGGTCTCTCGTGGCAAGGTGACGGTGCCTCCTCTTATGAGCTATAAGCCTCTCAATTTGGACGATGATGAGTCGGATGAGGAAGAGGTTTGTGCATTGAAAGAAGGAATGTGCCGAGCCCCCAATCGAGTAAAACAGAGCAGAATCGAGCAAACGAATTTCTGGATAACTTTTGACAGGAGCGAGATAAATGCTCAGGAACAAAACTATTCAATAGGAAATCAGATTTTCTTCATTTCTAATGTGATAATGACCATATTTGCTTATTGGAGCAGAAAGCTATATATTAAAATGTAAATTTTGAAAATCTGTTTTTTCGGATTTTGCGGCTCAGGTTTTTTTTTAAAATTTAACATAAACAAATATTTTATCAAAATGCGCGTCACGATTAGCTCTATTCGAAAAGTAATAAAAATCCATAGGTAAATTTTTCGGCGGAGGCCTTTTTTAAAGATTCAAAAAAGTCTGCTGTTCCGTTATGGAGACGATCTTAGCGGGTGAAATAGGGGCGTTTTGGACTGCAAGTATGGTCATCACCACACACCTATCGCATTTCACCATTCTGCAACCTATGCTCATAGTATTTCTATGCTTAGCTATTGACTTTCCTTTGTTAGTAGCAATTCTCGTAATGAACAATTGCATGAATGGAAGTAGTTGTCCACTTGCAGGTTCTGTTCACGAAGACCATGATCACTCGACTGAACAACAAACTCATAGCCGAGGGTGATTCATTCCTTCTATTTGCATAGACTCATACACTCTCTTTTCCTTGTTCAACTCAACCTCAACTTCGTTCAATGAAATACGTTTCCCTAACCTAGAAAAATACCAGACCTGGTGAAATATTGTGAGCATTCCAAAAAGCCTATTGAATATATTCCGTAAACGGTTGAGGAATATTTCTAAAGTACTTGGAAATGACTTCCCATTACATTGCCCGATACGGATAAATTGGAAAGAGAGAATTTTCCATGCAGATCCGAGTAATGATTCGAATTGAGGGGAGGAGCCAGTGCCTGTATCCGAGGACCGACCCCGTCCCAAGAAGAACAAACTAGAAGACCCTCCCCTCCCCCAGTAAGTACCCCCTTTATACCCTCTACCATCCCCCATTCATCTTATTCCCCCCTCAATACTTCATTCATAACTAGCTAATTGCCTTTTCAGAGAGCGTCCAGCATCGGTAACAAAAAGACCCGATTCGGGAATTATCTCGATAGCTCCAGTCGATCCTGAACCCATTGACAGTGCGGAGAGTGAACTGTGAGTTTGTATCTATTCACATTCCACACTAAACGTCGCACTACTTCTACAGAAATCTGCACGATTCTCCATGCCATGGCCATGTTTCGGCATGAATATAAAAAGAGTACATGGTTCATTATGAGAAAGGGGGACATAATGAAAGAACTGAGATGTATAATTGTGCACAATGCAGTCATCTCATACATTTATGCAGGCCAAATTCTGGAACAACTTCTTCTGACATTCCCATCAACGACAAGGAAAAGCTATCGGATAGGTTAGCTACGCTTGAAGAGACATCTATAATTGAGCTTTCAGTGAAATGGAGAAAGTACTGAAGGAAATTGAAGCGTATGATAACGGAACGGATGGATCAAATGGAGATGGAGGGGGATATGATGGAAATAATATTGTGACCGATAAGAAATACTACTTCCGATCAAGGTGAGGAGAAGAGGAAATAGAAGGGTACGAGAGGTTGAAGATTGGCTGAATTGCACAATCTGGGAAGACTATTGGAGCAGAAGAAGGACGAGGCTTTGGATAGAGAGGAATACTCCAAGGCTGGAGGGATCGACAAGGCATTACAACAACTGAAGCTACGAGAGGAACCTCTGAAGGTAGGGATGATAGGGGGATGAAGGGTAGAGAACGGATTGGAGGAACTGCTCATCGAACGAATGGATGCCATTCACAAAGGAGACTATGAAGAGGCGCAGAATCAGAAGGATCGGTTAGCTATCTCTCATTCCATCTCATAACTTCCTCTTACAGATTCGAACTGAACTTAGAAGCAGCCATGGACATTCCAGAACTAACAAAATACGTTACTCCCGCAGAGGTACGAGGGATCTATTTGTATTATATCTTAGGCCTTTTCAGATGTCGAAAATACGAAAAGACGCAAAAGGAGTGAAGCCGACTGACGAGTGAGAGTTTCTAGTCATACCAAATACTAAATGATAGCCGATTGAATGCCTTCATTCCCGTTGTGATTACTAACAGGTTTACACCCATACATTACGGTTGTGGTCTTAAACAAGTATTTTTACCTTCGATAAATCTTAAAAGTGAGATTACATGGATACTTCTCAGAATAAAGGAGTATTGCAGAGCTGAAATGTCGAATAATTTAGCATAGTGGATAGTCTTACTGTATGAATGTCATCTGGTACAAACTGATCGTAGATGCTCTTCATATTCTGTAAAAATAGTACGTAGTCACTCTCCACAACTACTCGTTACCGAAATATCACAGAACTGGTTGTCCAGCGAGCATCCCCGCACATACGAAGTAGCGACATAGAAGTCTTCGTCGGGATTATCCCGATAACGGAGCTGAAATTAGGTACTTGAGATGATGAATAGAGCATTCTGACTCTGAAGAGAGTATCCGTCGACGTAGTGTTGACGAAGAATTCAGTGAGGACAGAGGCTGCATAGTCAGGGAGGACTAAACACAATCAGACATGAAAACGATACGTCAGTAAGGCTATTTTAACTGGACTACATACAGCTAACGAAGGCGTTTGCCTATGTTCATTGCAGAAGGAAATAAAAAATCCATTATTATTTGCTATTATTATTCTTAGTTGACGTTGGATGATTACCCATTTCTTTAGTCATACCCTAATTCCTGCTTCGTCTGCACTAGAGTTCGTCGTAGATAGAAATGAGACAAGTGACGGAATATTTCACTAAGTGAAGAGATGACAACTTACTGGGATGGGGAACGAGAAAGGGCTTAGCTCCGAGGACAATGAGATACGAGAGAAGAGTGACGTCATGCTGAGAGAAAAGAGGTTTGAGATCAGAGAGGAGGCATACCGCAGACATGGCATAGAACTTGAGATTCGTGGAGAACGGATCGTCTTTGCTGCAAGGGGAACTCTCGTTCAGGTTATTCTTCTTCCAACAGTTGACAGCATTCATTCCTCGATTGTAGATCTAAAATAGTGTGTATAATATCAAACGAAAAGGTTAACCTCTTGCAATAAAGGTCCACCTCTAATCTTCGGTAGTTCCACCTTCAAATCGATTCCATCTATCACTCCATCGGCTGCAATTATCCATCGAAAGATGAACTGTATAACAATTATCTACCGAATATTCCATTGTGAAAGGACATTAATTGATCGTCGACCATCTTGACTCGATCTTCGATATCCTTCGTGTACCAGGGATACCAAGAGTAGAACTTATCGGGAAATGTTATCTTCTGAAAGTGAAAGGGTAGCACCATTTGATATACACAGACTGACTTCTTCATTCAAATCGTCTCGTATCCAATGGATGCTCCACGGTACTAGAGGTGGCGTCTTCAATTTCTCTTGTAAATAAGCGTAGATATTCTTCGTCTGGAAGCAAATGATCTCCACCTTCTCATTTCTCTTACATAATCGTTGTTCCAAAAGTTGTGGTACTCAGCAGTCTTCATGGCTAATTTCTGTAGATCAAGCTGTCTGGGACAAGGATCAGTGGGAATGAGTATCTGACAATGACATTTATTTATGAATGATTCGAATGGAATACGGGTAAGTTTCTCACAAAGTCTGAGTTTCCTTCAACAGTGTGTACGGGAATAGGAATATAGAATGAAGGCCAAGCCGATTCTAAATTAGCGATGTAAGGAAAAAAGAAGAATCTTATCTGACCCGTGGGATAGTCGATGCCAGGAACGGTGTTGCTTTGATTACTGGAGTACATTCCAAGCATAGCCGATATTCCCGAGACGAGTGTTCTGTTTCTATCCGTTGATCGCACGTATATCTGTGCTCTTGCTATACATCGTCTTCCTCCTTCGATACCTCTCTCGAATTGTATTTGGAAGACAAGAACGCGTTATCTCCATCAACGAATTCCCTTCGCAGTCTTACACCAAGGTCAAACATTTGACTCATGCCCAACTGTAATCGTATATTACTTTCGAGAAATTCGTCCTGTTTTAATAAATCTAATATTCAGTGAGTCACGATATAAGGGAAAGTATGTACATGACTTACTGCAGTTAATTCCCCGTACCGTCCTCCCCCTGAATTCCATTCTCGAGGAAGAACATGATCGTGTGGAAAGGGAACCGACGGTGAACGGTCTCCGTGTCGGAATAACTTAACTGATCTTTGATCTTTCCCTGTGATATATTTCTTTTGAAACATTGACCTTACCGCAGAAACGAAGACAAGTTGCAGCTCTTCTGGTTGGTCAGCCTTGGTTATGGAGTAAAGAAGAAAAAGAAGAAGGGACAGGAAAAGCTGCGAAAAGGGCATGATGAGAGAAGGCGATTAGACAATGACCAAGAGAGGGTCAATAAACACGAGACTGATAATGGGGTGATGAACGAAACGAACTCAAGGACATTCTCTCTTCTTATGCGGGCAAAGACGCCCTTATATCACTTAAAGGGCCCCCCTGAGGACATTGCCAGCCCTCAAGAGCACATTTTGAACATTCATACATTTTTATCTTTAGCAGATCCCAAATGTCTTCATTCTTTCAATAAGCGATGCCTACGAATCAGACCGCTCGCGCGCTGTAGTATTCGCAAAATGTCATTCGTATTCGCGCGGTCCCTGAAGAGCAATGTAACTTTGCATACAACTGTTCTCCTCATAGTAAGGTATTTGCAATTGCATATTTAAGAAGAAAAAAGAGCCGAGCAGCACAGGCTTAAGCTGGAACACCAGACGGGGCACGAAGGAGTACCGGACGGAACATGGCCTGTCTTGTTCTGACCGGTGTTCTGCCAGGAAAACGGAGAATGATTCGCTCCGGTCTCTCATACTAACATGTATCATGCGAAATTCCAACCTACCAGCATACCGTATTACAGGTTGGTCATCTGCATGATACATGTTGGTCATGCATGATGCATGTTGGTTCAACGCATGATACATGTTTCTTAATAAGGGTAGGGAATTTCCATTCCGCAATTTTTCTTTGCTTAATGCCATTTTATCGTTGTACAAATTTTATTATTCGCGCTACAAATCCAAAAGACAGTAATCAAACTGAAAAGACTGTAGCAACAACAAAACAACAGCAAAAGTGACCACAACGAGAAAGGCATACGAGAAACATGAAGCATGACTTAACCCCCGAAGATACCGTTACTCGTCATCAAACAAATTAGCTCGACGAACGGAGCGAGGGACGATGCGAGGAGGACGTGATCCACTGAAACAACTTTGTATGACTAGGTAGAGTTCCCCAAAAAAGGCTTTACGGGTTGAGATCATACGGCCTTACGGATTGAAATCATACCAATTTTATAAAAGAAGCAGACCTTGGATTAGTTCCCTCCAGCCTGCGAGCAGCCAATCCATGCCGAGGACTTTACTGACTTAAAGGTAGAACTAATTAACTAATTGCTTATTGTCGTATTCTATAATTTTGTCTTAATTTTATTTCAAGAACTCGATGACCACAACCAGTACAAATAATTCCAAAATTAGTAATATTCCCAGTTCAATGGAATTCAGTTGTTTAATGATTGCAAAGAATTAGATAAGCTGGAAACCCTACTCTCTGAGGACTTCTAGGAAGGGGTCAATGCCCGCCAAATGTTTTCGCAACGCGCGTGTACC
>LS834145.1:188114-199188 GCA_900490955.1 Micoletzkya japonica
GGCAATACGGCACGTTTGCATATTTCATCAGGTAACGATGCGAACGATAATAGAAACACTCACTTCTCTTGTTACTCCACTCAGCTTGAAGAGCAGCCGCAATAATATCCTCAACGTTGGTCGACAGTTCTTCAGAGTCTTCAATTCCATTATCCTCCCTGCTCGATGATGGTGATTGATCGATGAGAAGATTTGGTTGGGGGAAGGTGTTCGGGTAGGCGAACGTGTTCGAGTTCGGGGGGTTACGGGCTGCAGTGGTTGTAGAGCCACTGAAACATTGCATTCATTATCCATTGAACCAATGATAGTTGCCACATAACAGCATCCGTGAGTTGATAACAATTGTCCTCATAATTCTGCATTGCTCTGCGCCCGAAATGTTGTAGTCATGTTGACAAGGAAGTAATAAAGATTGACAGAGGACAGATTCTGCCGACTGACAGATTATTCTTCTGCCGGCAGTATATAAACCTTATCTAAGCACACGATAACAAGCATTTCTCACTAATTGCCGTCGTTTTTATTATGATACTCCTCCTAATTTCCCTATCTTTTACATACCTTCAAGCATCTTCCGATATATCTGATGATCTTCAACTGGTTTATGCTGTAGCAGTAAGTCGGATTACCGGGTCGGAATAAAAAAGTTTTTGATAGCTCTGGAGACATGGAGACAGGTCTCCTACCCATTCTATTCCCGGTGATGTACTAACTGAAGCTGATTGGGCTTATGGGGGAGGAGGATATGGGGAGTTGAGTCCGGTTGGATAAAGAACCAGAAATCGGGAGATGCGAGAATTTAGAAAGGCATGCAGCAATTGTTCGATATTGGAAGTATGTTACGGAAGGAATATATAGACAACTCCAAGCCATTTCTATCACCCAAGTATAAGTCAAGAGAGGTCGGTAAAAATATCATGTTCAAAAGTCCGCACTTTCAATTTAGATCTATGTCCGATCTACAGATGTGAACAGAACAATATTATCAGCTGTGTCTTTAATGAATGGAATGTTCTCAGCTTCCCTTCATGATTATACGCCTGGAATTGACTATCCTACCGGTAAGGGCATACTTAAAGGGAGTGAGAAGCGATAATAAAATTCGGCCAAATTATAATGAAATTTCTTATTTTACCTATAGAAATAATAAGAAACATAAAAATAATCATTACAAAATTTCAAAAAATTCCATGTGCGAAATTTATTTTTTCGTTCCGCGGGTCAGGCGTTCAGTATAGTGATTCCGTTGGCTGGGCCCCTGTCCGCTAAACACAGTAGCGTCGTCGTTGGGCGAAATTTAAGAAAAATCATTTCTCGAATACTATTAATTTTTATAATTTTTTTCTTTTGTTTTCGTACTAATTTTGACAAGACCTTTTATATAAGCTTCACTTGAAAATCACTTCCATGTCCCTTTAAAGGGACATGGAAGCCAAAAAAGATTGGCTTTCATATGAAAGTTTATCGCCTAAATAATATAAAAACAAAAACCGGAGCGCACAAAAATGTCTACTTCACGAGATATCCTAAAAATCGTCTCCAGCCAAGGCGCAGTCTTACTGCGTTTAGCGCATAGTAACGAGGTAAATGGAATCGAGGTATTCCCGGAACAAATAAATTTTTCTCGCCCCAGAAATTTTTTAAAAATATTTTTCAAACGCTATTATCTTTATTATCCTCTAAGAAACATATTTTACAAGAATTACCATATTCGGTTTCAAAAAGTTTGTCGCTTCCATGTCCCTTTAAGTACATGTTATGCACTGTTTATATACAATTAGTAACACTAACAATGTAAATATTGCAGATCCGGATTGGCCATCAATATATGTTCCTATTCCCATACACACTGTACCAATGTACACCGATTATGTTTGACCTGATTCAATTCTTCATCATCAATTGATTTTAAGTTGCTGAACACGCAAGCATATTGTCCGCGACATCTAGAATTGGTTCGAATAGCAACTCAAACGGGCGAATTTATCAATTTCTTCAACAGCTACTATGTACTAATTATAATCTATTTCATTTTCTCAGTTATCTCCTTCAGGCTACTTCACTCTTTGATTATCTTAGTGTAAATTTGAATGCAACTTCCGGTGATGTAGTCGACCCATTTTCAGTAAATGGAGTATGGGATACAATGAATGTAGAGGTAAATAGAAGTGTTAGTTGACACGATAATTAACTTACTCTTACAGAAGGCTGATTTTCCGGATCAATTCTACTCATGGTATCCATGGTACACTCCTGATATTGAAGAGAGAACTATGATGGTCAATTCAGCAGCATTGCAATATTCAAACGGAATATTCGGTTTGCATTTAATTTCCCTTATATTAGTTGTTCAGCTTGTATATAATCTTTTTTTAACTTCTTTTAACGGTTTTACTATTAAACACTATTTAAAGGAGGCGGCCCACGAGTACGGTAGGATTTGAATTCCCGCGCTACCCTGATATATCAGTTTAGGTCTTTCCGCCCATCTTTTCCGATCGTTCTTTTTACTAAAATGATCGGAACAATGTAAAAAAATCATTTTGTCAATAAATCAGAGCATTATCTCTTCTCAGTCGGCTAATATATCCGATTTTGTGAAAAGCGCGTTGCTCTTTGCACCTTCACTACTCCGCGGAGAGTGAATGAAATCGCATTAAACTCGGAATACCCGATCAGGATGATTAGATGTACTGAGTGACGTAAAGAGCCAATATGGTCAGAAACTCGTGGCCCGGCTCCTTTAAAAGGGTTTTACTGTTTAAAAAATAATATTAGGGTGTACCATAATTTTCACTACACTTTGTAGAAAGACCAGCGTCTGTGTATAAGAGGAGGATAACATTTCTCATTTATACCATAGTACTACCGTGTCCCATGCTCAATACTTCTAGCTTAGTTAAATACCACGTAGCGCTAACAGGTCCAACCTTCTTCGGTCTTGCGGCTCTCTCATCATAGTGCGCGCTATGTGCAAATCAACAAAAATAACTTTTTCATTCCTAAATTCCAAGTAAATAATTTTAATTTCCTAAATTATGTAGTAGACCTCGTAAGTGTTCTACTTCTAAGTGAGAAATTCTCTTTCGTATCTCGCTTTTTCCCAAAGGCAATTCAATGCCTATTTGACTAATATTTAGCAGTGGCAGTTACCTAGAGACCGCACCGGGCAACTAACTTATCATGTGACCCAAATACAGTATACTGGGACACAACGTTATGCTGCGTAGAATAGATTCGTATACAAATTAAGAGAGTGGAGGTGAGAGAGCGTGGAAATTGGAGAGACCCAGAGACATTCGGAATTTCGGAACGCGGACTGATAAAACGTCGTGCTGGGAATTCTGACAAACCTCGTCCTCGACGCACGCCTCGCACCATTAATTTTCTGAACTGTTCAAATTTACGTTTCCATTGCGGTTTAGTGTATTTCTAGGTTTATTTTATTATTTTGTATTGTATAAGAGCATTTGCATCAAATATTAATAGGAATTAAGCTACCTGAACATTGTTTTGTTGGAAATTGAGCTGTTTTTTCTTTTTTAGGAAGAATTTTCAGCTATTTGTAGACTTCGTCATAACTAATACTAGTTATAAGTAAGTAGCAGGAATCGTGTAGAAGCGCTATGCACGTTTCGACGAAAATTTTATTTGGCCGTCGCGAGTTATCAACCGAGAACTGTCGTTTTGGTCCTGACCCTCCGATTCGGACCACTTTGGAAGAGTGCCCTTCTGTTTGTAGACTTCGTCGTGACTAATACTAGTTATAAGTAAGAAGTAGGGATCGTATAGAAGAGCTATGCACGATTTGACGAAAATTTTATTTGGCCGTCGCGAGTTATCAACCGAGAACTGTCGTTTTGGTCCTGACCCTCCGATTCGGACCACTTTGGAAGAGTGCCCTTCTGTTTGTAGACTTCGTCGTGACTAATACTAGTTATAAGTAAGAAGTAGGGATCGTATAGAAGCGCTATGCACGATTTGACGAAAATTTTATTTGGCCGTCGCGAGTTATCAACCGAGAACTGTCGTTTTGCGCCTGACCCTCCAATTCGGACCACTTTGGAAGAGTGCCCTTCTGTTTGTGGACTTCGTCATGACTAATACTAGTTATGAGTAAGAAGTAGGGATCGTATAGAAGCGCTATACACGATTTGACGAAAATTTTATTTGGCCGTCGCGAGTTAGCAACGGTGAACCGTATCACGACCGTTTAAATCAACGCGCACAAAACATTTAAAATGCACAACGAGTGGCGAACCGCGACGCGTACGTGACGCGTATTGAGAATGGATTTTTAAGCCAAAATCTGACTACGGTATCGGCTCTCTAAAGGGAAGCGCTGTCCCACAGTTAGATGTAGGTTGTAATCGTACGTGCGTAGCGCTTCTCCTCACCCTCCTGGTTGGGCCACTTCAGCATAGAAACTCCTTCTTTGGTTCTGTATCTCAATAATTGTGAATTTTATTCCATTAAAACAGCAATTAACATCAATATTGAACCTGGGACCAGAAATACAGATCATTTTCTACACTGAGTTAGATGTTTGACATAGTTGACGACTTTAGGCGGATTACGGTAGGTTGGTCACAGCATCCTACTTTTGGTAAGAGCAGAACTATGTTATTTTTATTTTTTTTCTTCTTTTCTTTTTCATTTTCGTTTTGTGCCCATCGAAATCTATAGGATAGAAGTGATTTTGAATCACTACGCTTCTATCTAACCCCGCTGCGGTCTCTACAGTTACCTACATGATGTACCACAAAGGTAATTTATAAGAAGAAGTTTGCTCGAGGTAACTGAGAAAAATGAAGTGTAGTGAAAATTATGGTACACCCTAATAATAGCAAAAATATAATACTTCATCAAAATAAAATGGTTAATGGTTAAGCTGACGGAGTTGTGGATGGTTGTGATTTGAAAGTGGAGATACCAAGAATACGAGGAGGACCTTTCTTGAAGGAGGTTAGATGTGAAATAGAGAACAATTAAGACGGAATGATAACTGTAAATAATTGAAGGTGTATACAAAAGGGATAGCAGTAGTTGACTGTTGGAGGAATACCAATCTACAAGATCATTCTCCTTGTACCGATTCGTTCTACAGAAACCTCAAGTTCCTGGGATACTCAGCGGTAGGCAACTAATTTTACTTGAGCGAAAATTCCCCCGTAATACGCTAAGCACGAATCCCCTATCATACATAGCATAAGAGTAGCATACGATACTACTGAAAAATAATCTAAGAGGAAAGCTTCCCTTGGTGCTTTTGGGAAATCATTCACTGTCCTGCTATACAATTCTCTTCGTGGCATGGTATGGTTGAAAACCTAGTTGAGTCTACCAATTACATTCTAATTGGTAGACTCAACTACTATATTCAAATACTATATTCAGCACGATTCAACAGTCTCATCTTTTCTCACAATAATTGGCGCTCAACCTCATATTGTAGACCATCCGGGTAATCATAGAAATAATTCAAGTACGATCTCAAAGCCTTTTCTATAGCCACACCGGGAATAGGAGCCACAGCTCTTCTTGAATTCTTCATCGATTCCAACTCTACTGATCTATTGTTTAGAGTTGGTCAAAGAAGATAAAAATAAGTATAGACCTTTCATTGAGATTCGATACAATAATAGTCCACCTTCCGATCCAACATTTATTTCAATAACTAATTATGTAGATGGATGTCCAATCGATCAAGAGTATTGTGAGATCTCAGTAAGTATTCAAATAATATGAGGGATGTCATATTTTTTAGAAATTGAAAGCTCTTGTGGATAAATTTGATCCAGGAGACATGAATGAGGTTATCTTGATCTCGTCTTTTATAATACTCTGACAGTTATATAACTAAGAGATATTCTTTGAGAGGAGTTTAAAAAACCCACTAATTGTTTGGGATTACTTATATATCATAAATAATATAGTGACGAATTTTAGAATCTCCTACTTGTTGCAAATAGGCGGTTATCATTTTATTTGCAGTTATGCAATAAACTTCGATGTACGGAGTGAATGGAAATCATAAATACCTCAACTCAATTTTGCACATCAAATATTATTGGAGGAAAACGAACGTTGAGAGAGCTGCACAGTTCTTTCCGCTAAACACCGTAAAACTTCAGCCGGAGCCGGCTTTTAGCCTAAGCTGGCATTTTGCCAAGAGAGTTTCGCTGTATTTAGCGGAGTGCGCTGCAAAGATTTCTCAACGTTCCTTTTCCTCGTTAATCATTCTCTTTTTGGTTAATCATTCCTGGACGTTCATTATGGCAATATTCATCTACATACTCTGGACTTCATTCGTTTACATTTTTCATTGAAATTTAACATTGAAGATTAATCTTCAAATCGACATTATCCATTAGTATTGAAGAAAAACTATATATATATAAACTTCATTAGTATTTCATATTTCAGGCTTTCAGGTTGTGCATTGCACCCTCTGATCAAATTGCTGTATAGTTTATGCATCAAAAGATAATGTTTGACAGATTGTGAATATTCTTCTGTCGGCAGCATATAAACCTTATCTAAGCACACGATAACAGTCGTTTCTCACTAATTGTCGTCATTTTCATCATGCCTCTTCATTTGTTATTCCTGTCCTTTCTATTCTTTCAAGCTTATTCCGAAGTATCAAATGATCTTCAATTGATTTATGTTGCAGCTGTAAGTGAATTGTTTTGATCTAAAAGAATAAGTTATTATTAGCTTTGGAGGCATGGAGACAGAGCCCCCACTCAAGCTATTCCCGGTGATGTACTAACTGAAGCTAATTGGACTTATGGGGGAGGAGGATATGGGGAGTTGAGTCCGGTTGGATAAAGAACCAGAAACCGGGAGATGCGAGAATTTAGAAAGGAATGCAGCAATTGTTCGATATTGGAAGTATGTTACGGAAGGAATATATAGACAACTCCAAGCCATTTCTATCATACAAGTATAAGTCAAGAGAGGTTTGTGAAAAAATGAATAAAGTGGTGTGTTAGTTTCTTTGATTAGGAATGCATCTAAACTTTGCATACTTTCTTGTCTGACATTCGGAGTGATTCTTTGTCTTATCTCCTTTTTGTTCCTGTCAAATATTAATCTGTCAAATATTGACAGACCCTACTTATTTCAATTTAGATCTACATCCGGTCCACCGATACGAACAGAACTTTGGTATCAGCCTTATCTCTGGTGAATGGAATGTTCTCAACTACCCTTAATGACTACACGCCGGGAGTTGACTATCCAACGGGTGCGTTACAGAACTGGCAAATCGCTTCTTTTAATGTTTATCTCCTGTAATGATCCTATAACCGCAATATATTTCGTTATTAGGGAACTTACTGGATACTCTCTTGATGGATCCAGCTATAGAATTATCTTTGAAGAGAATCTGTAAATAGCAAAATAATAATAAAATAAAAAATAGGTAGAATGCATAAATGTTTGAGATGCCGATTGGCCTTCACTGTATGTTCCCATTCCAATCCATACCATCTCGGGAGACACAGATTACGTATGTTTTCCGATGAGGGAGTAGTCAGTCTACTTTGTAGGTCTTGAATCCACAAGGGTATTGCCCACGTCATCTTGCTCTAGCTCAAATGGCAATTCAAACGAACGAATATCTCAACTTCCGCAATAGTTACTATGTATGACTTATCCCTCAAGTAGAATCCTTTCGATTACATCCAGACTTCGTCCACTATTGATTACCTCAACATCATGTTGAACGCAACTGGAGAGGACGCAATAGATGCACATTCAATAAATGCAGTATGGGACATAATGAACATTGAGGTGGAGTAACTCTCGAAAAGATAAGTACAGTACCATTACAGAAGGCTGATTTTCCGGATCAGTTCTACTCATGGTATCCATGGTACACTCCTGATATTGAAGAAAGAACTATGCTGGTAACCGATGAAGCGATGCACTACTCTAATGGAATATTCGGTTTGCTGTCGTATTATTGTAAAATATAATTAGACAATTAAGCTGACGGAGTTGTGAATGGTTGTGATTTGAAAGTGGAGATACCAAGAATACGAGGAGGACCTTTCTTGAAGGAGGTTAGATGCGAAATAGAGTAGAATAAAGAAAGAATGATAACTATAATATAATAGGATAATTGAAGGTGTATACAAAAGGAATAGCAGTAGTTGACTGTTGGAGGGATACCAATCTACGAGATCATTCTCCTTGTAATGATTCATTCTACAGAAACCTCAAGTTCCTGGGATACTCAGCGGTATATTTACATAAAATCTATCTATCTTGTCAACAAATGAACTGTTCCTTATTTGAGCATGATACAACCGTCTCTTCTTTTCTCACTCTAATAGGAGCTCAACCTCATGTTGTAGACCACCCGGGTAATCATGGAGACCAGTCACTGATTTTTGTTCATATTTTAGCCACTCCTGGTATGGGAGCAACAGTTCTTCTTGAATTCTACATCGATTCCAACTCTACTGATCTTTCCTTTAGAGTAAGTCAGATAAATAAGTGAAGACTTCATAGTTGCTATCTCAGATTCGATACAACAATAGTCCAACTTCCGATCCAACATTTACTTCAATCACTAATTATGTAGACGGATGTCCAATCGATCAAGAGTATTGTGAGATCTCAGTGCGTGTCAACCGAATCAAAGGAACATGATATATTCAGAAGTTGGAAGCCCTCGTATATAAATTCGATCCCGGAGACATGGATGAAGTAGGTGCTTTTATTATATTGCATTGCAATGTCGTAAGATTGGAAGCAATTAATTTATTTACAGTTATGCGAGAATCTCCAGTGTACAGAGTGAATGGCTAGTCATGAGAGAATGAGGCAATGGGTATGCACAGTACTCGGGGGATTCAGTAACCGACTGCTTAGTTGCCTGCGATGGCCTCTTTCGCGTCGTGAGCCTGCAATCACTTCAATTTGCTTCTGTCGATCGATAAAGGGCGTCGATACCGTAATCCTCCCATACAGTCTAACCATGCGAATGTGTCACATACCTTCTCTGAGATGTAGTCTCCTGCATTCTTCAGTCCTTCCTTACACGATTCCATCGCGTTGCTGGCCTGTATTCATTCTTATAATAAGCGAAGCAAAGCTACCTTTGGATACAACACCTTTAGATATTCTCGTCTACAGTACCCCAACTACAGTACTCCTTGTCTACAGTACCCTAACCCACCTTCTCCTTCGCCTTCTCAGCCACTCCCTTCGATTCGTCCTTCTTGTCACTCATTGCTTCCTTCGCATCTTCCATAGTATCCTTCGCCTTTTCCTTCGCTCCTCCCCAGGCCTGAATGGTATCTAGAATTGATGCAAGAAAGGAGTATATAGATGACGGGACAAAGGATAAGGCGGAGACTAAGAATAAGAGTAACGACGAGACAAAGGCTAGGAATTGGAGTAAGAGGAATACTAATACTTGGGATAAGAACAGTCCCTTACCTCCTTAACTCCGTGCTCCACGTGCTCAGAATCAGTGCGGAACATTCCTAGCTTGTTGGGTAGGTGAAATTGAGTTCTGAAAGGGAAGAGAGATGGAGAGAGGCTATGAGGAGGAATAAGAATAGGAGAGAAATGGGGTGGAATGACTGAGGAAACCCTCCCTCCCTCTTATATACTCCCCCAACGACAACAACAGTCTACATCAACATGTTTGTGTCTGCCCTATTCTTCCATCTCACAAACAACACACTCAGCCCTCCCTCTCTCTCTCCCTTGTCTCTCTCTCCTCCCTCTCCCCTCGGACCCTCCCCTCCTTTAGGCAACTAAACCAGAGATCTCTTCGTTGACCCTTTCCAGGGAAAGTAGAGAAAGAAGAAGAGACTAGACTTTGCCCCGAGCGAAGAGCACGATATATATATACAAGAATAGCAATATGATACGATCTGTGTACAATGCAATGACGTGCATTCATTCCAATCACATGGCCCACCCCACAATATGCTATTCTGCCAATAGCCGAATATTCCTCATGAACGTCTGCAAGATTGGCTACGGGATATCAAGGATCAGACGGCGCACTTTTCACATTCTTCCCTCCTTTAATCCGCATCTCACCCGCCCTTATCCACTGAATTGCCTCAATCCTGTTCCCCTGTTCCCTTACCTGACGAGAATAAAGAATGAATGAATGAATGAATCCGTCATTCATAGCGAGTTGTGTCTGGAACCCTCAAACCCTTTAATCACAAATGTTAAACGAACGAGCCAAAATGCTTGGAATAAATGTCTTCCGTGCGAGAGTTCCTACCGCAATCAGGGTTAATTTTCGGCATCTCGTTCTCTTAACACATTAACACTGCTGTCAGAACCCAAGTGTTCACAACATCACGAATGAAGTGCAAGAGTATTTATTCGGTTAACCGTAGATTACAGAGGTGCGAATGGAGGGAAATGAATGATGTACACTGTAGATGGAGGGACTGCTCACTTGCCAGCTACTGCTTCTTTTGCCTTGTGGGCCTGCAATCAAAATGACATTCATTGCGAGTCTTCCACCTTCTTCATTTCGATTTGAGAAATAGAATAGTAAAATGTCTAGTAAATAAAGACCTTCTCAGAGACGTAGTCCCCTGCATTCTTCATGCCCTCTTTGCACGATTCGTATGCGTTCCCAGCCTGCATCAATCTCCATTATTATTGTCGAAAGAGTTCCGTCAGTAAATCCATCCCTACTCCGTCTGTACTCTCTTCATGCCACTTCGCACTCTCATCGGAAGTAGGAATGACAGAACATTTTCCTCAACCATTTCCTCAACTAACTCCCGCGTCATTTCCATCACTTTCACGTATCACATAGAACGTCTTCTTGTATAGTAAGTAATGAAGGTATGGATGACTGGTCTGGATGCCATCCATCCCCCACAGCATTCCTAGCGTTCGATTAGCGAATAGCGGTTTCCGCCCATAGGATCCGATCCTGTGGGCGAACCAGTGAGTGGAAAATTATGAATTTAAATACTTAAGCTCGTCACAATGCGTTCAAGACGCTCTGAAAATTTGACGCACTTTTGTTCAGCCATTGCTGAGTAAATTCAAAAACAGTGGTCAATTCGCTATT
>LS834145.1:205405-248484 GCA_900490955.1 Micoletzkya japonica
GGTGTACGGTAGAGATACCGTAGTTTCAGAGTGTGCCGTTTTTAGATGTAGGTCATGAACGTACGTGGAGATATATAATAGACCTCGTGATATTGGTAGTTTAGATTGCCTTTCGTAATGTGGCCCGTGCGATTCGATTGTGCTATGGAGGAGACAGACAGTTGTTGTGGCCTTCTTCTCAGATGAACGGAGAGTGGGAGTTCACTCCGGGCGTCAGTCCTCTTTCTAAAGAACCTTCTTGCAATCTAGAGATGTTTCGCATTTATCAGGAGTTGCACATCTATTCTTGTTTGGTTTGGTTAGTCTCGTGCATTTAATGGTGTATTCAGATCGCAACGGCCCTCGATATATCCGATCACCAACTGCAATCGTACATCGCTCATCACTCGATGGTAGGCTTTTCTTCACCTTCAAGTTATAGATGGGATAAGTGACTATGATTTTGCTTTGAGCGTACTGTAACTGAGCTGAGAGTGTACTGTATTGAGGGAGTCCGTAGTTGGGGAGAGGTTGACGTGAAGATAGAAGACAAGCCTCCGTTGATGGACAAGGAATCTCGTCCTCCTCGCTATACTCTCTCCCCCATCTCTTCCCTCTCTCCCTCCCTCCCGCTCTCCTTCCCCTCCTCCCTCCCCCTTCCCTCTTACCGTACCTTCTCCATGTCCCCTTCAATCCCCCCTCCAACCCATTGTCCATCTATCAATCCTGTTATCTCTGCATCTTCTTCTGCGGACTATTGGAATTCTCAACAGGTATGATTCCTTTCATTTTCTTTCATTACTCTTTCATTTTTTTTCTATATAATCCATACGGAGACCAATTGTCAAAAGATTACTTGGCGGACGGAGAAACATCGTTGATAGGCTAATCGAACAAATAATGTGAATGCAATAATAAGCATAAATCTCTGTGTTTCCCTTTCACGACCGTTTTGCACCTACATTTAGAAACGGCACAAACTTTCAGCATATTGTAACGGGAAAATTTTAAAAAAAATGTGCTACCGTATGACGCTCTTACCAAGAAGATGGGCGCGTTCATACGCGTCACGCCTCAAATACCATTGGAATGTCTCGTTTCTAGCGCAAACTGAACTACACTATCGCGAACTGAAGTGTGCTACTTCTAAAGCATTTTTGATGTCTTAGCTCTGCCCATATAAACGGTCGTGCCTTTCAGATGATGCACTGGAATAGTTGCTCCGCCGTACGCGATGTGACCCGAGTGAACGATTCCCTGACTACGGTAGTCTCGTCTTCCTTCCAAACATTCCCTCTCAATTCGCTGCTTTCGAGGCACAATGAGGTGGAAGCTCAAGTGGATACGGTATATGAAGGGGCTGAATGGAGTGGGAAGGGAGAAGAAGGGGGTGGGTGGTTGAAGGAAATGAATGAGGGGGAATTGTTGAGAAGGAGGGAGGCCGCGAATTGACAGATGCAATAGGAGTAGGGTAGAGACAAGAGAGAAGTTTGTGTGTCGAGGGACTGAGAGCGCGGTCCTTTATCAATGCAAAACAAAACAAGAATAAAAACAAGAGCGTATTGGAGAGTACGAGACATCTCCAACACAAAATGATAACGAAAGGAACGATATGTTGCGGACAACTACTGGTTATAAAAAGAGAGTAGGGGACAACTCGTCATCGTAGTGAGATCCTTCATCGTTTTCCGTATCATCCCCAAGATACAACTCCATTCCACTCTCGGGTCTCACCTCATTGTTCCACACAGCAATCAATTGTTCCTGCGAATTCTCGATGTCTTGTAGTTGCTCCCTCAGACGTTCCATGTCCATTTCCTTCCTTTCCATCATCAGTTCCATCGTTCTGATTCTCTCCTCGAGCTCCATGAGATGGTCGCGATCTTCGTTCTGAATCGTGTGCAATTTATCGCTCAGCGAATCGACGATGGACTCCATATCGGCTACGCTCTCGGCGAGAGTGGGCGTACTCCCATTAGAGCGCGATCTCCTCCGCAGTCTCTGAATACCCCCTTCTTTCAAAGAATCCAGCACACGGAGTTTCCTCGGCTTTTTAAATTATCCCTTGTTATCCTTTTTTTGTCCCAGGTAGATACAGATGTGGTTGAGCCTACACCTCTAAATTAAATAGTTGAGATTTGGAACCTTCGTATAAGGTTGCCCACGTCTGGTACTCGAGACCCCTCCGTCCTCCCCACTCACTTGATACCTTCGCTTCGCTTCTTCACCCTCGACCCTTCCCTCCTCCTTCGGTCTATAAGAATCACTCGCAGAATGATCCATAGATTCGCTTATCACACCTGTAAATCTGAAGCATATCTCACGAAGCCCGAATGAACGGTTTTACAAGACAAAATCACGTCAACCACCGATTAAAATTCTTCACCTAGTCGATAGTTATTCATACGAAGTTAGGGTGATACGAGATGGAAGAAGGAGGGGATTGGATAGATTGGATATAGAAGGACGGGTGACACGGGGTCTCGCGGGGGACAGTTTACATTAGAAAGATGAGTTGCGGTGACTCCTCCCCTTGTGGTCTGCCCCTCGCAGGGACATGCGACTCTTCCTCCTTTCCTAGAGGGGTGGAGACGTAATAAGGGAGGGGGAGAGGGGGTCGAGTCACCGACGTCCTTTGTTCTTTCCTCTGGACAGAGTCCAATTCGCCTTCCCCTCCCCTGTTTTTCCCCTGTGCTCTTGCTGACCACTCATCGATCCATTCCTCTCTTGTACAGTATTCGGATACGTGCCAGTTGGAGACAGTCATTCCTACTCCCTTTCTCTCCCCTTCCTTCCCCCCTCATCCCCCCATCGCTCTCCCTCCAATCGTAAACGTACTCCTTTACTCCGTATGAGCGAGTATCCTCTTCCAGTCGCACGAAAGATGTTAGGGACCCATCCTGACGTCTGATCGGACAATTACACCCACATATGACGATATATAGTAAATAACAATGGATTATACAGAAGAAGAAGCAAATACGTTAGATGAAGGAAGGAGAGTTGTAGTTTCTGGGTAATGTAAGTGCCAACTGAAGGGGGGGGGGGTGAAGAGGAACAAAAGAAGGAATAGATATTTCAATCCTTCTTAATAGAAGGAATTCTTATACAGAAGAAAGTGAAAAGACATTAAAAGGCTCAGAATTGAATGTGCTAGAGATCCAAGATAGATGGGAAATGCGGAGGGGCATGTTTGTACTGAATATGGGATTTACTTGGGAGCGGATGAGACAATAAGTTGGGTTGGAAATAATTATTCTTGCTGGGAAACTAACCGTCCTTGTTTTAAGGAAACGTTCGTTGCCTGTGGGGACAATGATCTCAGTGGAGGGGAACCGTCTTCCAACCAATACATCGATATCATGAATCTCTGAACCAATCTACCACAGGTTCAGCCCCCGTATGTTTCCATCTTTTTCTCTTGTTTCCTTTTATTTTATTTCATAGTTGAGCTTTTATACTGTTACTAGATCTATATTCCATAGTCAGAGTTGTTATATGATTACATAGAGAGATTTTTTCGTAGTCTATATCTATACATTTGCATTACAACGCTTTTCTCATTTTTGTAGGCTGTCCGATTTGCATCTTATTATAGTATTTGCTGTCAAGATACGAGTTGATAGATGCACGTACTGTATTCATTCCATTTCCTTACCCTACAGTAATCCTTTAGATTGCTCTCCCCTCTTCAATTGAATGCTCTTATTTCTACTACATAGAGACGTTCAAAGTATCTAAATCTATGTATGTCCTTCCGCTTCTTTTGTCTCCTTTTTATCCGTTCGAGATAAAGATTGATCTCGTCATGGTATGGTATATGCAGGTATGGTACATGGTATATGCAAGTCAGGTCAGTTGAATGTTGGTTAGCACACATACCATGAGAGGGCGGGGCTACGGTAGTATTGGTGAGACGAGTGCTGGTGGGGGGGGGGGGTTGTAGTATTCGTCGGCCCTTCTCGATTCAAATTGGGCCAGTGGCCGGTCTCCTACTGCACCCCCTCCCTCCTGCGCCCTACCTCTCCTCCTATATAAACCCCCTCCCTCCCCATTGCCATCCCCTTCACAAATGTCGGATCTTCCCGATTACATCACCGTCTGCCAGAAAGAGGTCGACTTCTCTACACCGGTACATCTCTTTTTTCTTCCCTTCCCTACCGTACCCTCTTTCCTCCATACAATAATCTCTTTACTATCCTTATCGTACCTAATATCTCGTCCCCCTTCCATTCCCCCCATCTTCTCTCTACCGTATCATTACAGTACCCCTACCGTATCCGTTCAGGTGGATGCAGTTCGTGAGCGTGCGTGTCGTTCAATTTATCGATCGGCAAACGGCTTCGATTGGCGTTGTCACGTTGCGATCGAGGGGGATCATTTGATGGTCAGTCCCCCATTTCTCCCCCTCCCCCATCCCATCCCCAATCTCTCCCCTCAGGCCAAGCCGATCATTCGTCCTTTCGAACGCGTTCGTTTCTGGACTCTCGAGCTTGAATTCACGGTGACGATCAAGTCGATTGACGGAACGAAGGACCGGTATGCACTCTACGGTTAAGGACAATCTTCCGCCAATATTCTCATTCCTAATTCCGACGAGAGAGCGAACCGGTATGGAGAGAGTCCAGACAAAGTAGGAATGAGTTTACTTCCGGCCGAACTTTTTCGTCGATAATAATTGTTCCACATCCCTATTGACCCTCTGCCATTCCCTTTGCCCTCCCTTGCCCTTCCCTATCACTTGCATCTGTCATCTCCATCTTCAGAGTAACGAGGAAATCGTACAGCTTCTCAAACTACAATCTCCCGAAGAATGGGGAGAAGATGGATCTGGGATCGGTGAATGAGATCTGTGCGCCCTCCGCGGGCCTGGTATCCAGCCTCGACCTTCTCGTCAATTTCCACGTCGACGTCAGGCCCCGTCTTTGATTACACTCAGAAGTCTTTCGTGCATGGGGGCTTGAGAGATACGAAACGTATCTGCAAATATCTAATCTTAACGTAAATTGATCTTTGATCTTTAAGTGGAACGTGAAGAGTTCATCTGGGGTGTACGAGAGGCAGGAATGGCCTCTCAGCGACCAATTGCACGATCTCGCTGACTTCACTGTTATCGTCGAGGGAAGGAGAATCGCTGTGCCCAAGGTGATCTTTTGATCTTCGATCTCTGATCTTTGATCTTTGAATTCTTCCCTTACAGAGCTACTTGTCGTACCACTCCGAGTACTTCCGTTCTCTCATTTACGGAGACCTCCATGAGAGTGATACTGAAGCTACGATCACTGGACTGACGTACAATTCATTCTACGATTGGGTGCAGGTTAGACTAGACTGTAGTGGAGAAGAGGTGGAACTCGTCGTTTGGAGGTTATCCTGCCGAGTGGAGGGTTCATCTGTGAAGACAACGCTGAGGACATTCTGAAGGCGGCGAAGCTTTTGGAAAGTGAAGACGCGACTGAGATGGTCGATGACTTCCTCTGTGATGACACTGTCGAGGATGAAGAGGTGAGAAGGGAGGGGATTCTGTGGACGGGCAGAGAAGTCAGTCTAGAGGACAGAGATGAAATGATTACTATTGTATGGTAGGTAGGCAGTAGGGGTCAAGGCATTGTAACTGGAAGAAGAGACGAATTGCAGTATGATCTCGCGTGGAAGTTCCGTCTTGCCGAACGATACATGCTGAAGAAGTTGAAGGCGAAGATGGGAACGAAGATGCTGACTTCGATCGATGATGTCAAGAAGGTGATGAAGAGTAACGAGTACAGGAACTTCAAGTCTTCCGAGAAGATCGCCCTTCTGGACTGCATCAAAGACATCGTCACCAGTGAAGAAAGTGAAGGCTAATCATGCTACTCTCTTTGTTGTTGTTCATTCTTGTTGTGATAAAGGTCGCTATCCCTTCTCTATCCCCTCGAGAACCTCTCCTTTCCATGATAAGAATGCGGTCTCTCATCTCTCTCTTGTTTGACAGTCCGATGACTCAGAGTGAGTAATTCTGTGAGACAAGCGAAGTATCTCGTGAGGAAGACAATCAAACATTGAAGATATCGCTAATCGAATCGCTTAAGGACACGACGAAAACATAAAAGAGTCCATTGTCCAGTCTGAATTCCCTTTGATGTCGTGTCCCTTATCAGTGACACTACACTCATTCATTCCCATCCTAGCTTCTCCCCTCCCAATCATTATTCCCTCCTTGTAGGTAATCAATCGGAGATGTTCCATCTTCTCCTTCTCTTCCTGTTCTTCTCAACCCCGTATGCTCGCAACGAAGCCTATCGTAAATTCAAGCAGCTTCCTCATTCTGTCAAAGTGGAAGAGTCCAATCTCAAGCTGATCTTCTCCAATGCGGTAACTGATTACTGACGTGAAGAGGATTGAAGATCAAAGATCAAAGACCAATTGTCTCCAGATCAATTGTAGATCTGGAGACACGGAGATAGAGCCCCTGAGGTGCCGCTTCCCGGGGGAGTAGACAGACTGCAGGAATCAGACTGGATATTCGGAGGGGGAGGATACGGGGAACTGAGCACGGTACTGCAATGCCTTCAGTAGTAGCTATTTCCATTCTGATGATCCTCTTCCCCTATTCGTGGACTACGTTGCATTCAGCAAGGAATGTCCATGCACTTCAACCTCGGTCGCAATCTCATGCAACCTCGATACATGAACACTCTCCTCTCGCCCATCTACAATTCAAGGGAGGTGGGCGTCCCGCAACGATTGTCTCCCTACCGTAACCCTTGAGATCTACGTGAGATCGACGGATTACAACAGAACCCTCATCTCTGCCTACTCTCAACTGGCCGGAATCTACTCTAACCAACCAGTAACTACTGTTCCCGTTCCCCTCAAAGCAGTCTTATTCCCTTCAGGGTAATAGACCCGGTATCGATCTTCCCGATTCTCTCAATGGATGGCCTACGGGATTTGTGCCCATTCCGATACATACGGTTGACGACGATACGGACTTCGTAAGTATCCCAGACAGATTACGGTAATGAATCTGATTGCCGGTTGGCAACACGGAACCGGTCTGTAAGAGACTGGATCAACTGGAAGACCTCGTTGCAAGTAGTCAGCCCTACATCGATTACGAGAACAGTGCGCAGGTTCATCTCTAAGCAAATGACTCATAGTTTATGAAATAACAGGTCAAACAAACACTCGATTATCTCTCGAATAACACGAATTCACTGGTTACATTCGAATCGGTTCATCATGTATGGGATACCATATACTGTGAGGTGAGCATAAAATAGATAATATTCAATCATGAACTAAGTATTCAGTCTCAACACATGAACGACATTGGAGGAGGAGCTAACATTACGGATTGGTACTTTGATCTTTGATCTTTCTCACCAAACCAAACCAAGCTACACTTTAGGTACCCATGGTATTATGCAGGAAACATATCTCAAATTGTAGACTCCATCGTGAGCAAGAACTATGATTTTGTCAACGGAATAGGTGGGTGGAAAGCTTGTGACATATTCATTTATGTCACATCAGGGAACCCAGGAGGTGTGCAAGGAATCAACGTTTCTGTAGAGATTCCGAAGATCAAGTCAGGATCCACCTTCCAAATGGTATACGGTAGTTTTCCAGTCGAGACCAGCCGAGATCTGCAGATCAGTTCGTACATGCACGGAGTGCTCGCATGCTACAAATCGAGTACTTTCGGGACTGACGATGACTGTAGGGCTCCGTTCGATAAGTTGAAGTACTTGGCTATTTCGGCGGTTCGCATTGGGTAGTTCCTTGGGTCATACTCCCCTTGCAGCACGATACAACCGTAGATGCTTATCTCACCGCCCTCGGAGCTAAGACCACTCTCGTTCCCGAAGGTTTCGAATATCGATTTTCTGCCTTGATCTTTGATCTTAGGTTATCCTCTTTACTCGGCTTCTGTGCTTACAGAATTGTATGTAGACAACACAACAGGGGAGGCGTATGTGCAGGTGAGTTGAAGAATGTGGGGGAAATGACTCTAATGCGGATACAATGGGTATGTACTGCACGTAATGGAATGGAGTAAGAATATCATTGGTCTAGATATATGAAGGGTAAGATGTGCCTATTGCAGTTCATGTATCACGATGACCCGGCGGAGGGATTCCGGTCCTTTTCCCCCTTCGTCTTCGGATGTCCCATTGACAGCAAGTGAGTGATCACGCTATCCCAAGCATCTTAACAGCGAATAATGTCCCTTTCACTTCAGCTACTGTCCTCTTGCTTGTTATGAGGATCTAGTAGCTTTGTATGATCCGGGAGATGCAAATGCCGTGAGTCCTTGCTCACTTTACTCGCTTCCCTAAACTTTTTGTATCCGGAAGAAAGTGTGTTCAGTTGTGTGAAGTGGACGTCTTCGATGTTCCCCCAACCACAGAAGGTCCTTCCCCTCTAACCACTCCTCTGCCCACTCAACCCCCTCCAGGCAAGACTAGTCTTGTGCACTGACTATCAATACTTACTATGTAGAGACAGAAGATGGGCAACATTTTGCTATCAACTAACCGCTTATAAGTTCCCCGTTTTTCGAATTGTCAAAATGGTAAAGCTATGTGCACATATCGGAGCCCAGTACGAAGAGTATGGGTCAATATGAATAAGCGTGAGAGAGTACAATGAGTCAAAGTGCCCTTTGAAAAGACTTCCTTTAGTTGATACCACGACTCAATCGTCTTCCCTTCACATCCCCTTCTTCGCCGCTTCGCTTCTTCTCCTCTTCTTCGCTTAGGATATTCCCTCGTGATGCATTCAGTACATCTCGTCTTATCATTTTCTTCTTTTACGCATTTCTTATCGAGCCCCTCCCAATAGGAATCTACTATGCTTCACTGCCATTTATGAGCACACCGAATAAAACATTCGAAGGATTTTGAAGATTATGCATGTTACTCAATTTGCAGATCACATGTGAACTACAATACCGAAATATTACTCACTTCGGAAACAATCTCTAAAGTGTAACACCAAGAATTAAGATTGTTTCTGCAGTGGAGGCATCTGAACTTTTATGCCATTGACTCACATTTTTTATCTACAGGTAGGTACTGTCCACGCATCACAAGACACGAAAACCTCGATACAATCTAGATAATTACTAAATAATTTACATTTTATATATGACCTTATCACATCTCTTCACCACTAATATGTATTATTTCAATGACGGCTTATCCAAAGCACGCAGCATGGCGAATTTCCAGACGAAAGTATGCGATGATGCACTGTGCCAATCCCTCTTAAGAGCTCTGCTTATCTGCTTGTTCTTAACACCTCTTCTCTCCAATCGTCTTTGTTCCTTTCAGTTCACTGCCCTTGCATTCTCAAATTTCTACTGTTGAAATGATCAATCTATGTACTACTAGGTACTGTAATGGCATCCTCATGTCAAGCCTAGCTATGCTTTGTGCAATCACCTTTTTCCTTCCTCCCATGATTAAAGACCTTCCATCAGTTTACGACCGTTTCGCATTGTTTCCTATCATCTAGATACTATCACCTTTCCGTTATTTTCTTCCTATACTCTAGTCATCATAGATCAATATTTATGCATCTATGAATTGCACAGACATTCTTTCAGATGTTCAGTATACTCCTTATCATTCCTCTAGCTTCTGCTGTAGAAATAGCGAAGGTTCGATTCAAAGATATCGAACAACAATTGAATATTCAAGCTCCTGATGACTTCAAGCTCATTTTCTCCAATGTGGTGAGAAACATCAAACATTAATTATCAATAATCAACGGTGAAAGATCAAAGATGATAAATATATATAAGTATCAAAGATAAATAATTATGCAGAAGAATTGAGATCTGGCGACACGGAGATCGAGCCCCTGAACGACCCTTGCCTGGAGGAGTCGACAAATTGACCGAGGCCGATTGGAAGTTTGGAGGGGGCGGATACGGGGAACTCAGCACTGTTAGATTAATCTTTGATCTTTGATCTTTGGAACTTGATCTTTGATCTCTTGTACTCAGCAAGGAATGACAATGCACTTCAACCTGGGTCGCAACAAGATTCGCGCGCGGTACGTAGACGATTCTTTCCTCTCGTCAAAGTACAATTCACGGCAGGTATGCAGAGGTTCCCGAAGGGAATACGTGGATTACGGTAACTGCAGATCTACTGTCGATCGTCGGACTACAATCGAACACTCATCTCCGCGTATTCCAATCTCGCCGGAATGTATTCCAATTTCCCTGTGAGTATTGCCTTGGATATATAGCTAATCTAGCGTAATCCCAGACGAATGAAGCGGGCGTCGATTATCCTTCTGACCTAACCGACTGGCCTACTGGATACGTGCCGATTGCCATTCATACGGTGGAGGAGACGAATGACATGGTGATCCATCTAAATACAGTATCCCCTTCTATCGTAATCCTCATTCTCGTAACTTCTCTACAGGCCGCAGTGCCCGATGCGGAATGTGCTCGTCAGGATGAATTATGGGAGATGATCCAAGGGAGTGTTCCCTACAAGTCCTACGAGAACGACCCTCAGGTTCTCTTTTTGGGAATTCATGGATGTACCTAGTGCGTTCCCAATAAATCACTCAATAAATACTTGCTCCTATCACACCTGATTAACCGAGTACTAACCTTTCCCTTCTAAGGTGAGGGCGACTCTCGAATACATCTCATTCCACGTCAATTCAACTGTTACTTTCGAGAATCTCTACCAGATTCAGGACACAATCTTTTGTGAAGTAAGTAGATGCACATACCTAGAATTTGGATGTAAACAAATTATTCAGTCGAATCACATGAATGATGTTGGCAGTGGACAGAATATCACTGATTGGTGAGTAAGCAGAGGTTATTTGGTGGATATTATGCACTTGTAGGTATCCATGGTACTTCACTGGAGAAGTGGAGGATCTTGTTGATTCGATTGTCGACATGAATGAACTCTTTCAGAATGGGCAAGGTAGAAATAGGGGAGAAAGAGGGAAACTAATATTAACACAATGAGGAATTCCGGATGGAGTAGATGGAATTGATGTCACTACTGAGACACTTCGAATACGGACTGGAGCTACAATGCAAATGGTAAGGGAGAAGGTTGAGGGGGGCGGTGAGAGGAGAGACTTATTATAATAGATCAACGCGAAGATGGAGGGAGTTCTCAACTGCTTTTTGGCCAGCAATGGAAAAACAGAGAAATGCGCACAGGCTTACGAACAACTCAGATACTTTATGTTGTCAGCTGTAAGTCAATGTTATCCAGAAATCGACGAAAAAGTGCCGTTTAGCACGATTCTACCGTTGATTCCTATCTTACTGGTCTGGGTGCGAAGAAATACGTTGTCTTCGAAGGTCTTCAATCTGCCTCTTCAATATTCGCCCTAAATCAAGTCTATGTTTAGGCTATCCCTTGTATTCTGCTGCCATTCTGACTGAACTGTACATCAACACAACCAGTTTAGAGCCCTATGTTCAGGTAATTACTATTTCGATTTGTTTTATCTATCTGCTTCGAAGGAAGAAGATGGCATGACAGTATAGAAAATAATTTGTTTCCACTTAACGTATCCTCGCCAGTTGTTATAGATAATGTATCACGACGATCCGAGTGATGATTTCCGCCCGATAACCTCGTATGCCAGCGGCTGCCCTATCGACTCAACGTATGCCTCTCTTATCCCACCTTTTCATCTCTCATTCAGGTTTTGTCCCCTCGCTGCCTATCAAGAAATTGTCCATAAGTATGACCCAGGAGACATTAATCAGGTACGGTAGCCTACCGTACCTTTACAATAACTCTCAGCTCTGTGCCACTCCTGTTCGAACAAGTTCCGATCCGGCCGATTCCTCAACTGCTCCAATCGATGCACCTACCGTATCCCCTTCGCCAGGTAGACAATCGGAGCATCGTCATTACGTCTCCTCGTTGTGAGCTAACAGAATGTTAAGAGGCAACTACGAAGAGTGCATCTCTATGTGTATCTTCATGGATACTTCTTTCCCTCATTACCCTTTTCTACTGAAATCAAACTAGTTCTGTCTGCAATGCAGAAGTATACAACTAGTCTGCAGGTCGTTGATAAAGTTTATGCGAATCACAACATTTATGCAGAAAAGGCGACAAAATGAACATATTGAACAATATTCTGTATCGCCTTTAATAGTCTAGAAAATCGGAACGTATAATTCGTGATTCCGCCCCTACGGTGTTTAGCGAATTTTTCGCGCTTTGTTTTCTTTTTTTTGTTTTTTTTTTTCAGTTTATTTCAAGAAAAGATATCAGGAATATGGATATGTTTTTGAGATCAGTAACATCTAGACTTTCTTATGATACATACTAGAAGTTTATTAGATCAATTTGAAAGGCAGCGGAATCAGCGCTACAACCGGAACGATTATATCTTTCCTTTTTCTTTACTATATATAAGTGCACGAGGCATTCACAGTGTTTTGACAACAGTTAAAATGTTAAGCGAACGAGATGCCGAAAAATAACCCTGATTTCGGTAGGAACTATATCCTAAGCATTTTGGCTCGTTCGCTAGGGACACGGAAGTGATTTTCAAGTGAAGCTTATGTGAAAGATCTTGTCGAAATTAGTATAAAAACAAAAGGAAAAATAATAAAAATTAATAGTATTCGAGAAATGATTTTTTGAAATTTCACCCAACGACGACGTTACTGTGTTTAGCGAAAGGAATTAAGCCAAAAGCGACATTCCTCTCAACGACGGAAGCCCGGAACGAAAAAATAAAACATGCGATTTTCGACTTTTTTATTCGATTTTTTTATTGCCACTATCGTTTTCCTCACATTTTGAAACCTTAGAAGAATTTTTATCGAATTTTAAAACTTTTGGTTGGAGGCTGCTTCCTCCCTTTAACGTATTTAGCTATAATGAGTTTCTTAATTACAACGAGAACTGGTCCATACAAGCACACACATAAGGTCCAACGAGAAACTTTGTGGAAATGACAAGTTTATCGAGGAGCTCATTGTTAATTATCTTAGTCTCTGCCACTGTCAATTGTTGTCAATTAGCAGATTAAGCGCCCGCGGGCGGACTTCACCTATAGGTATAGATAGTAGCGTAATTCCTCTGCGACCTTCCTCCTCCCCCTCTCCTACATATCTGCTCCCTAACGAGTCTCCTCCTCCCCAGAAAGCGACAACAAGTATTCTCCTTGTCTACCATCCAAGAGTAGTCGTTACTTCGTCACTCCTCTAGATAATATTCACCTACGCTCTCCATTTTGGTCTTTCAATGTTTTTTTATAGAAACAGAAGGGGTACTTCTGTTTCTATTCTGTTCTCTTGTGTGTTCTTTACTTGAAGCAACAATAAGTTGACCTTGTTCTTATTGTTCTTGCGTGAGACTAATCACTCTAAGCCTGGCACTGCCTAGACTCCCTTATGTAATTAATCGCCGCTAACTCTTTTCCTTGTGTCTTGACCACGTGTGTCGTATTCCTATGTCTTTTGAGTGCATAGACTATGCATTCATTCCACTAATTCTCACATCGACTTTGGTAGTACCTTCCTACTATCTATATACTAGTATACTTTGTATCTTTTCCATGCATGGATTAGTTGTATGAATATATTGCTCGCAATTTATTTCTCATTTCAGATGAGTTCTGGCGTCAGTTTAATCAACGGAACTCTGGATGACGTTGATTCAGATGCTCCTGAATACGGTATAAGCATTACCGTAACCCCATTTACCCCGTTGATGTGCAGGTTTCGTCATAACTACCGTAGTCCTGTACGGGGTTCTAATTATTGTGGGACTAGTCGCGGTCTTTGTCTTCATCGCAGCTCAGATTAGTGGACATCGAACTTTTGCACAGGTTCCACCTCTCGAAAGGTCAATTGAATTTACTCATTTATTCAGTTTCCCTTCTTCAAAATCGTGCAACAATTGACTATCGCCAACGCACTCTATCTCATTGTGCAGGTAGTCCTTCCTTTGTACAGGGTCATTTTACCCAATAATTAGTTTTCATTATTATTCAGTCGTGTGATTCAAAATGATTACAGGCAACGTATACCTTCCCTTCTATGCTAGTGACCATTGACAACACAACCGTAGCCGGTGATATATGGAGTACAATAGGAGATGTTGTCACGGAAGGAGGGGATCAGGTAGGTATATAGAGAGATTCCCCTCTTCTCATCAGCTATCGATCGATATTCAGGCTGTCTTGTACTTTACCTTCCTTATGTCTCTCAATAGAGCGGCTGTATTCGTGTTCCCCAGTACTCAACGGATATTCCAGGGGTAAGGGTTACTGTACCTATTACTGTACCTTGAGCGAGAAATGAGCATGAATGTACTTCTTTAAGACATGCTCTTCGAGTGATTATTTTGATCACTTGGATTCTGGTTGCGGCTGTGACAATGATACAGCTAAAGATGGGACCTGCCAAGAAGTGAGTGGTGGAATGTGAGGGAAGAGCAGTCTAATAAAGAAGGGGTCAACGAGACCAATCGATGTAGATCTCACAATGAATCTCACTTCACTTACGAACGATTAGATAGACTACGAGTAAGGTAATTCAATCGCAATTCAACGTGCGAATGTACAACCTAAGCTTCGAGAGTGGAAGGAAAAATTGGAGATGTTTGTTATAGTCGGAGGGGATACTTTGAGAGATGGATCTAATTGGGATTCCGTATTCAGATTCAGCAGGACTTCCCTCACTTTCGCTGCCGTTGTCCCTGCGTCAGCTTCTCCTCTCTATCAGGTACAACATGAAATGAAGATTAGATGATGGCACATACGGGCGAAACGGACACCTAATGCAGATGCTCGCTCTGTAGATGCGCATTTTATTTTTCTGTGTGTCATGAGAGTCTGTGAGTAAGTGAATGTGGGAGGGCTTGGGAAGTTCCTGATTAGTGCATAGTTCCTCTTTACTCATTCACGTTATTAAGAGGGACGCTGAGAGAAAAGTAGGAAGATCCCCGTGTGTTGAATTGAATTGAATGAATTCAAGAATGAAGATATGAATTCACGGAAACAGCTGTGGTCTCTTCACACTTCCGTCGAGAGTAGCAAACTATTAGAGACCATTCAAGAGGGAGAAGGCCTCTTACAATTAGCTAGGACAAACGAGACTAAGAGAGGTTAGATAAAGTACGGGAACAGGAACGTGCCTCATAAGAAAAACATCCCCTCCTCGTCTCCATTAGAACAGCTAAGGGAACGGTAAATTTCTAAGAAACGGGAAACGGACTACGTTTTCGGTTATGTTTCATGTCCCAGTATAAATGTTTGGTGTTTATTATATAGGTATAGTCAGATAAAACGTTACCGTGAAAATTTCCGTTTCGCGCTCTCTATCTATTTATTTGCCCTATTTGAGGCGACGACAGTGCTCGGATACTGTATTCCAATCGCGATGATCATCCTGTATCTGCTCATATTCTTCTTTGTCCGTAAGAAGCGTCTGGTCGCGAGGTTTGTTCTTCATTTCTTCACTCGGTGCGGTCTTCCCCCTCCCCTACAAATAACCCCCTTTTCGCTTCAGAAAAGCAGCCCTTAAAGCGGGAACTGACAGTTCTCAACCATCTAACAATGACGATGTCCTCCTACTAATGCAATCCCTTGTCTTGTGCATTTCCCTCGAGGTACAGTGTCCTCTCATCTACCGTAACCCTACATTTATTTTAGATCACTCGATTGGTCTCAACGATCGTGCCTCTAATGAAATTCAAGAATACAATCAAATGGATTCTCAACATCGCTACCTCCATTTCTTCAGTTCTCAACCAATCTCTCAATCCTCTCATATTCATCTTCACTAATAAAACGGTATTTCATCTTAACTCTGTCTTGGTCGAAAGTGAGTCAAATGCCGTCTGCAATCATATATCATGTCTGCGCCATTACGTCTTCCAACACATTTTCCAACATTTTACAGCGTCAACCGAGAAGAAATGCATTCTGCTTCATAATCAGCCCACAATTAGAGTGTTTATTCTTTTTTATCAATTGCTAAGAGTTGCCATACTTCCCCCAGCCATAATCACTCAATTAACAGCCAACCTCTCCAACCATTAATCACCCCTGTTCCGCTTCCCACACGACGTTTTACCAGTCCGTGTTCCGAAATTCCGCATGTCTCTGCGTCTCTCTAATTACCATGCTCTCTCGCCTACACTCTCTTGATTTGCATACGACTCTTTTCTACGCAGCAGGACGTAGTACTTCCCAGGAACCGCTACAATTGAATTAAGGTCCGATCGGCCATCAAACGAATTCCCAAGGCACTCATCTCGCCCAGCAGTGCAACCTTCAACAAGGGATTCGAGATCATCACTTAGTCCACACGTACTCTCTTCAAGGAATGACGTACTTCTATGACTATTTAAAGTTTCGATAATTGGAGTGCCCTCGTACAAGCGATTTCTTGTTCCCCTTCGGTCCCAGTCAGTCGGAGCCATAGATCCCTCAGTCCCTAATGTCAGTCATCTAATGACTTCCATTCGTTCTTTCGGTGCACGTGTCGTCGGTACTCAATTCAATTCAATTCCCCCTGCATTCCGATAAGCGAGTTAACGATGTTTTCGTGTATAAACATGTGCTGTAAAGTGTTCGATCTCCGTGTCTTCACTCTCTTTATCCCTCCATTCGTTATCTTTCCACTACTCGACTAGTTCTTAGTCCTTCAGCAAAGTCTGTGCAAGTCTAACGTGGTTGTCTACACATTCGTATAGCTCCTTGATTGGAACGAATTCGTCGGGACCGAATGCCTTGGTTATAGTGCCAGCCCCGTAGAGAAAGGCTCCTGAATGACATTAACCATGCGTAGTTTCTTTCCGTCTCTTTATGCGAAGTGTGATTAGTCTCTTGGAAGAAAGGAGTGCTTGCCTTTCAGAGTATCGAGTCCACGGAAATAAGGGAGATCTGTGTTGAAGGAGGCTTGTCCAAGGGGAGCGTCATACGGAGGAACGTTGAGTTGAACCGGGTTGTTTCCTGGGTCAGACTGTGTACTCTCTAAGAGTTCAGTCTTACCTCCTAGACTATAGTCCAATTCAGCCCTCCCTCTGACTATTCCCTCCAAGCGTCTCTTCACATCATCGTACGATGTCGTTACACGGAAGAACATCTCGAAATAAGATCATATGACTACCTCCCTCCCCTTTCCCCTTTACCCATCCCTTACCCCAGCATCGGCCCTCGCAGCCCATGCGTTCAGTGCTTGTCCTCCATTTATCTGACCAACGTTGAAGGTCGTATCTCCTGACAATGAGAGATGAAAGATCACACAAGCATGAGTGGGAGAAATCTTCATGCACGTACCTAGTTTCTCATCCTTGGGCCATTCATACTTGATAATATCCCCGAGAATCTCGACCAGTTTGTGAACAGCAGACTCTCCAGCATGCGGATACCCCGAGTGTCCGGCACGGCCAGTCACCGACAGTTTCACCTGTACGGGAAATGAAACATTATGGACGAAAAGTTCCGTCAGTCAACCCACTTGGTCCGCAATCCTTTCGTCATGGGTATTAGGCTATCACCCTTTTCCGTTACCTTCACCTCGTTTGAACTGTTTAGCACCGTCCCTATAAAAGGGCGTGTGCCAGCATTCGTGTGCTCAGTCACTCTCACTGATGTGAGAGCTCCCGTGTAATAAACCTTTCCCTCTCCAACAACTCGTCTTCCCTACACAAGATAAGTCATCAACGGTACGGGCAAACCGTCTGATGAAGTGGAGATTCCCGGAGGAGAAGTCTACTCGAGCTGCCCCTCTACCGCTAGAGTAGACAAGGTTGGACTGCCGCAAGCGGTCCATCCGCTCCCTTTTCCCACCGTCCTTCCCTCTTCAACTCGTCTCTCCATCGCAGTTCGTCTACCCCCTTTCCCCCCTTGACCCCTGTGCCAGTTGCAAGTTGCACCGCACGATCCCCGCCTGAATCGATTGACGTAAGACGCCGCCAGAGGAGCTGCGCAACCTGCGGGAAGATCTTCACGGAACTAAGAAGAAAACGATGAAGATAACGACTGCTGACTTGTAGATGAGAACGGGACGATACGACGACGTGGGTTGATTAGTAGATTGATTTACTATCATTGTTGTTTATTATCTTGTGTTTGGGAAGACACTAGGATTGGTTTTCATTGGGACATGACTTTCAAAAAAAAATTGGTTAGGAATTGGTTTATTCTTGTCTATTTCATTCGTATTTCGTAATTGTTCGTTATTATGATGTAATTAGGCAAGTAAGGGACACTTGCACTAGCGAGTGGGGGACGTCATGGGTATTAGGCTATCACCCTTTTCCGTTACCTTCACCTCGTTTGAACTGTTTAGCACCGTCCCTATAAAAGGGCGTGTGCCAGCATTCGTGTGCTCAGTCACTCTCACTGATGTGAGAGCTCCCGTGTAATAAACCTTTCCCTCTCCAACAACTCGTCTTCCCTACACAAGATAAGTCATCAACGGTACGGGCAAACCGTCTGATGAAGCTTTCAAACCGCTTCTTTTTCTCGCCCAGAATAGGAATGGGGCAACAGAAGGAATAAGCTTAGCAACCACAGGTATGGCCCACAACGTTATGCTGTGTAGAATAGATTCGAATGAAAATTTTAATTAAAAGAGAGTGGAGGCGAGAGAGCATGGAAATTGGAGAGATGCAGAGACATTCACAATTTCGGAACGCGGACAGGTGAAAGGTCGTGTATGGCCTAGAAAGGTTCGCGAGATTACCTTAAGAGCTCCCTTCTGAATAGTCGCGTATTTCATCTCCGTTGGCTCGCCCACAATGAGATACTGTGGTTTGTAAGAGGGCAGTTCGTTCGCTTTCTAGACCCATCCACTCACAGTATCCTCCCTCTACAGTAACCCACAATCATTCCCGCGTGATCGATCTCTTCTCCCACAACGAAAAGAAGAGCAATATCCTTGGCAATTTCAGGATTCTCCTTGACAATTCGATTAGCAGCCACAATGATGCATGCAACTTGCCCTGTAGAGTAACTGCCGTATCCCCCCAAAGTATCCCCTTGAGCTCAACCTTTAGCTTCGTTAACCCCTCTTCCATACAACGCATCGGATGTTCTCTTGAGTGGAATAATCGGAGGTACGGTATCGAAGTGTGAGTTGAACACGAGTCGGGGTACTGTACCGAGAGATAGACAGTCGTGTCGGGACCCACCGTGTTGTCCAATTGGTAGTCGTGTCGCATAGACATTATCCCGTCCCTTTCCATCCTCGTATACCTTCTGTCTCTCTACATACCAACCAGTCTCCTCCAGTCCCAATACTACCATGTCCACTATCTTTCCTGCAATACTGACTGAATATCTTTCATAACAGAGACATACCCTCATTTCCGGAGCACGAATCGATGGAACACAATTGTTCGACAAGATCAACGACATCTTCTTTGAGGAAAGGCATGATTCGATAGAGGTTGGGAAGCGAAGAAGAGGGGAATGAGATAGACTATTCCCTCTTACGACCCCATAAAGACACGAAAGGTAGATAGAACCTATACTGACCCTTCTCGTAAACACAAATACAAACTCGTCCTTGATCCCTTCTTTCTACTCTCTTTTATTCCTTAGTCTGCTACAATATAAAACATTTCATGTAAAGTATAATAATCATTAGTTGCAAGTCAGTACAGAGATTATAAGAGTGAATAAAGATAATCGAACGGGTTAACTTGGGGTCAAAAAGGAAATGAAAGGAAGAAAGGCAGGTCTGACAGACGAATTCTTAGTTGGCCTTCAATAGATCCTTCGCTAGTTCAATGTGCTTTTCGATGCATTCCTTCAGCTCAGAAATCGGAACGAACTCTCCCGGTCCGTGGGCTACGGTAATGGATCCCGCCCCGAAGAGATAGACTCCTTTCAGTTCGCGATACTTATGGTAGTACGGTATGTCAGTGTTGAAGGCAGCTTGACCCGTAGTGTGGGGAAATGAAGGGAGGGAGAGGAAGACTGGATCGTTGCCTATAACGGGGGAACAATACACTCTATACAGTACCCCAGACTATTCCCTCGTACTACAGTAGCCCACAGACTCCACTCTAGTCTCTCCTACAGTACCCCTCCCCTCCCCTACCGTACCTCCAAGAGAATGATCGAGATCAGCGCGTCCCGCAACGATCTTTTCCAGTCGCTCCTTCACATCGGCATACGAAGTGGTCACACGGAAGAAGATCTACAGTAATATGTTATACCCTTCTCTAGCCATTCTGTTTAGCGTACCTCACGATCCCTTACCTACCGTATATCAGTATCCCTATCCTACCGTACCCCAACATTGTAATATTATGGTACTGCCTCATCTACCGTACCCGTAACTAACCGAAGCTTCGGCCTTGGCAGCCCATGCATTGAGTGCCTGTCCTCCACTGATCGCTCCAATGTTCAATGTCGTGTCTCCTAAACGAGATAGTCCCATCCCCTTCTATTAGCATTCTACTCACCAATCTTCTCATCCTTGGGCCATTCATACTTGATAATATCCCCGAGAATCTCCACCAGTTTGTGAACAGCAGACTCTCCAGCATGCGGATACCCCGAGTGTCCGGCACGGCCAGTCACCGACAGTTTCACCTGAGATTACGGTAGAGCTTACGGTAGTACTGGGGTACTCAAGATACCTTGAGAGCTCCCTTTTGAATAGTTGCATACTTCATCTCAGTCGGTTCTCCCACGATCAGATATTCGGGTCCAAAGTTTTCCAACTTGTTTGCCTCCTGCAATCTCTATTCTTCTCACTACCGTAACCCGTCCCTACCAACATCCCCACATGATCCAATTCCTCTCCCACCACAAAGAGAAGTCCGATGTCCTCAGCCATCTCAGGGTATTCCTTCACAATTCTTCGCGCCGCCATTATCATGCATGCCACCTGTCCTACAACCAATCGTTTACCGTCAATCATAACACCTACCGTAATCTCACCAATTAAGAAGTCTCTAATCGATAAACGGTAACCCTCTAATCGATATCTACCATACCCTTAGCATCGCAGGATCCTCTACCGTACACGTTGACCCCGTCATCTTTGTATCCAAAATGTGGAGGGACAGTATCGATGTGAGAATTGAAGACGAGACGAGCAACTGAAATACACTTGGATTGATTACACAGAGGACGCAGTGAGCATTGTCCACTCTCTTTATTATCTGCTTTGTTCAAGAAGGAAAACGCACGAGTTCAACTCCTTTACTGCTGTCAGTAAGTATCGTCGTTAAGAGAGGTTCTAGAACAAGAGAAGAAAGGAGTAGATAGACAGAGGGAACTCAGAAGGAATCTTTAGATGGGTAAGATGGGGGGAACTCGGAGGGGGACCCTCCTATACCAGGCAGAATATTATAAGGATGCACACAAAGAGTGTCAACTGCTTCTCGTACTTTTCCCTCTTCTCTTCTCTTTCTACTTGACCTTCCCTCCCTCCACAAAACCCTATTAAGCACAAAGGATCAAGAACCCCTTGCTATCCCATCATTATTCCCTGCCTTCTTTGTTGTTCATCATGCAATCCCGTCTATTTTTCCCCTACCGTAACCCCTCCCCTACAGTACCCCCTTACCCTTCTTCGGATTCCTCGTAGCGTATACGTTGGCCCTTCCATTTGCAGCACTTCCCACCCTCTGTCTCACTACATGCCATCCATCCGAATGGAGACCCTCCACCAAATAGTCTATCGCATCTCCTGTAAGCACAACATTTGACTTCCCGGACAACTAATATAGATCTAGGGATATCAAAACAAAGATTGTACAATGGTAACCTTCGTGTCCCGTAGATGACATAATGTCCATAAGCGCTTTGAGAAGAGCAACGACATCATTGGGGAAGAGGGTCATTGGAGATGCGGAGAATAGACCACGCATGGAGAAAGACACCATGGTCGATCTGGAGAGACTGTGGGATGGGAGGAGGGACAGACGGTTAGAGATACAGGGGAATGGGGGAACGGAGAGGGAAGGGGAGGGTGAGGGGTGAGAGGGGGTGGACACGGGAATACTATCACTCTCTTAGCCAGTTTAGTCCCTTTTCACACATTTCTGACACTTTCTAAAGGGTGGGATCAAATCAATAAAAAGGTGTGATAGTCGTCGGAATGCTAACTTTGTTTATTATGCATACGAGAGCAATAGTAGTACAAAAATAACATAACTGTCATATCGAGGATGCGATGGTTCACCAAATAATGCATGCAACATCATACATTATAAATTAAAAAGAACGCATATATTCAAGCTAGATCTTAGATGTACAACTCTTGCATAACGTACTGTTGCCAGTTGATGCAAATGCCCTCGCGTCCCATGCAATATCCACCTCCAACCCTCTTTCCACAATACAATTCCGTCATGCGGCAAGTCATACAAAAGGCTGGATAGTAGAGTATCGTAGGCACCTAATGACATCTCCCTTGCACTCTATGCTCTTCCTCCCCTCCCCCTCCCCCTCCCCTCCCCATCCAACCACTGTGTCCCATTCACTATACTCTCCACTACTATTGCATACTTCCTGTTGCCTATTCCCCCGAATGAATTACAAGCTTTCGTCTACTTTGTTGTGTCCTTCAAATGGTCTTCTACTTATCCGATTGTTCATCATAAGGGTTTATACGTTTGCTCCTCGACAAGTCAAAGGTCAACTCTACAGTAATAAAGTCACGAAAAGCCTTGTGTGCGTTTTTTCCTTGTTGTCCCTTTTCCCAGCTTTTGCCTTGCCCCTCCGTTCCAAATGATAATAGTCCGTAAGGTCATGTCCATGGTTGTGTTCCTTCCTCTTCCTCTGCTTTCCCTCCATGCCATGTCCTTTTCCTTTCACTTTCAATCCACACTCGTCCACCCTTTCCGTCTCTTCTCAATAAGAACTTGTCCATTCACAAACCTTTCTGTCCTCTACGGCAAATGCCCTCGCCCCCTCAGCAAGCCATGTGTATTATTTGGTGCAGCTATTCCTTCCGGAACTACTTCCACAACTGGTTCGAGTTCTGCCCGTTCTTATATTCTTCATATATCGATACCTCCTCTAAACACTTTCCCTCTTGTAGATATAAGCATTCCAATCATAGATCAAATAGTACGTCGGATCCGACGTAACCAAGGCACTTTTTGTCGTGAAAATTTGGTGAATCAAGGAACTTTGGCCGCCCAATTCATCAGTTTATGTAAAAATATGTTGGATTTTGAGCTTTTTAGTGCGAAACAAGGCACTTTTATCCCTTTCTCCCGGAAAGAATCAAGGCACTTTAAAATTCAACGACGTTGCTATTTGATCTATGATTCCAATGCATAAGAGTTCAGTTGGGAATGGTCCTTTTCGACAAGAGCAGGTATAAGGAAAAAGGGGGGTAGAGGATTGAAGGAATGAGATGAGAATAGAGTACGCGACTCGGTGCAACTCCTCCCCTCCTCGAATCGCGATCCACTGCATTGTCCCTTTCCAACTATTCAATCCATACCTCAGCTATATACCATTCCATTACACGTATTTCACTCGTTATACTCATTGTTCTAATAGTCATGTACGTTATTGCAGGCAGGGCGTAGGCTGATCAGATGAGTTCCACTTTGATGTGTGCATCATTTACTTGAACAGTGCCGCCTACGCATTCAAGGGGGAATTCCCTCAAGGAATGATTAGACTGTCAGTGACCCGTGTTTCCCATTCAACCAACACTCTCGTCTTACACTCAGTCCCTTTGTTGTCTGTCCTCGTCCATTCCACCCCTCCAAGTAGTCCTCCTTCGTCATCTTCCTCTTTCCTTCTCTTCACTTATCCTCCAATCCTCCAATCCTGCCCTTCTCCTCTCCCGATAACAGTCGGGTTCTTTCCTTCTGTCAGTTCTCCTCTGCCACCCAATGAATTATCAAGATCGAACAACAAGTCAATGCTTTTCCCTGCGATACCTTACCTCACGGTAGTCCGTTCGATCATCGTTCTCCCCAATACCCGTCTTCTTACAATATTCCACTTCCATATTAGTGCATCCCATAGTGTGAGACTTGCCATTGTTATTTGTGTCCGACACATTACATCAGTGAGCTTGTCATACAAGGGCACAAGTGATTGTCCTGTCTCCTTGTCCTCGTCCGTGTCTCATACGAGTGTGTATGAGTCAGAGTCTTTGTCTCGACTTCTCTTATTCCCTCTTACTCATCTAGTCGGTCTTCTCGTGTATTCTGCCCTTTTCCCTCCTCCCGTGCCCTCCTCTCGATTCTCCTCTCGGGACAAGTTCCTCCGTTCGCTCTCCAACCCATTCGCTCCTTTCCTCACTCCGTAACCATTCTCATTACTTGTCTTGTCCATAATAGTCACCGTGTCCTTTAACAGGTTCCCTTTCCTCATCTCTCAGTGTGAGGGGTCATTCAACGATGCGTTAAGTCGTCCCTCCGAGATATGCCCTTCTGTTTCCTGTCTCCCTCCATCTCACTCATCCTCATCCAATTCACAATCGTAGTCTCACAAGTAAGCCTTTCCTTTCCTCTTTAGAAGAGTAAAGTACAGACCACTCGAGTATATAATAGCCAATGGGCATACTTTCACTACTTTTTCGGCTTACTTTCTCTTCACAAAGAGCGTTTGCCTCGCGAAGAAATAGCTCGGCTCTCGATTCGAACGCTTATGCCTTTATTTTCACTAGGAATCGTCTATTGGAAGTGAGAGCATGTGGATCCCCACTGTGCCCGGAGAAGAAAGATTAGTGGTAGAGGTGAAGAGGAAAACGAGACTCGACTTACTCACAGTAGGAGGTCGCTTTCACTGCGTAATATGAATGAACTACGTGTCGATCGATAAACACGTCAATTCTAGTCATTTCAGTCGGGTTCGCACTTCACACTGGTACAAGGAGGACAGGATACAATAGTGAGAGGGCCGGGAAGTATCTTGAGAGCACATCAACTACGGACGGCAGACGATGTACAGTCTACGACGAGGAGGATCCATCGGGACATTCCCGGGGTCATATTCGCGCCCCTCGATGGAAGCAGGTACAAGCGTACTGTATACAGCGCATATCGTACCCTCAGAGTGCTGACTAAATCAACGTTCATCAATGCCAACTCGAAAGAGACGACTGATGAAGCATATAAAAGTGAGCCGATCACTGACTCATTCTCTGTCAGAGCGATACAATGGAAAATGTAATTATGTACTTGTTTCAGTATACGATCACTTCATAGCCACAAGGGGACAGTCGGTTCTGGCCCAAGTCTCCGATCCTTTCTTTGTGACGCAACCTCCAGAGTATTCCTTCAAACCTTACTAATATCAACGCAAATAATTAAGAGCAAAAATTTGTTAAAAGAAACAAGTGAAAAGTGAAAAAAAGTAAATTGAGGCGAACAACAGTTGCGACTCCGACATCGCGACGGTTTACAAAGGATTACACGCCCCTTCCATCCTTCACCATGGCAGCTACCAATAGGGTCCGTTTCTTTTCAGATATATGGTATTTGGGAGTGTACGTCTACACTCATATTGCTTGCTCGCAGAATAGGCCTTTTTGCAGTAGCAAATTATGGATTATCTAGCACAACATTTTTAAATTTCATGAAATCTGAGTTACGCAGATTGACTACGCTTGAAAAAGATCATTCTCTAGTCAGTAAATGAAATTTAGCCCCATGAAAAAACTAAGCCACATTAGCCGATCAAAATTTCTGAATTTTCTCGATTGCGTATCTCACGTCAGTTTCACAGGATTTTTGCCAAAGAGTGAAAAACTGATTTGATACCTTATCTCGTAGAAATGTCCGAGTGACGTTGAGAAGTCGCAGAGAGTGTAGACTCGACCACGAGAATACGATGGCCTTGGGCCCAACCCTAATGGGCTTTCGAATACACAATCATCCTGAAGTTAAAGGGAACAATACGATTAGATATGAGTGAAGAGAAAGAAGACATAGATTGAATGGCAAGAGTTGGGGGAGAAACGAGACAAATGAAGGGAAGAGAAGGGGTCGAGATGCGATAGATCAGGGGGGAGAGGAAAGGCGGCACGGGTCAGAGGCAGCCAGGGGGAATACAGGCATTATGACGCGATGTTTGAATGAGAGTGGCATACAATGTGCTGTTGTGAATGAAAAAGACAGAGTCAAGTTTGGCTTCGCGAAACGGACCAAAATTTAGGGAGGGAGGCCTGGGCATTAAATCGTTCCGTTTTGGAAACGGACTGCGAACACTTACCGTAATCCTTTCCAATTTTGGCTTCCCTCATTCTAAAATTATTTGTGGACTCTATGGTTATCGGAATGAGTTCTTATTGTTGGGTCAATTTTCAAAGACTATGTGAACCAGCTGATGAAAGAAATAGGAATTGAATATGTGAGATGTAGTTGCACGGGCCTTGCAAAAATATGTGTGTGCACAAACTAAAGAAGGCCATCTTCTCTCCTACCTTTTTATATAGATCTAGGGGAGCAAAAAATAATTGAAAAACAGAAAGTCACGAAACTTTCCACCAATTGAGAATTTGATTTTCAAAAATGGCCCTTTTTGGCTGGGAATTTCGCGTTTCATAGTAATGCTCGAAAATGCGGTATAAGGCTGGCTTTATACTGTTATCACTTATGCATATGGATGTCCTCTTTCGAATAGAAGCAGTCACTAATTCCACAACTTTCCACGAAAAATGATCTTCCTCGTCAAAGTATGAGTAATCTATCTGACCCTGTTGAAGAGAACGGATACTGTAAGTTTTTGAATCAAATTTTGGGCTTTTTCGCAACTTCGATCCGCTTTGCTCTTCATATTTTCCGCCTTTTGCAACCGCGTAACGTTATTTTCGTGTTTATTTCGTTCCAATAGCTGTCACAACTAATCTACACCAGTTCTGACCACTGCATGCTTGGCAACATTCACTTATTTCCAGTCCATCCCACCTTAGCCTTTTAATATCCGTATCACACGTTCAATAGCGCCGTGTTTGCTCTATTTAGCATGAATCTTGTCTGAATAGCTAAGAACGTGCCGATTACAGTCGAAAACTTTGGCCTCTATTATCGCAAGTCGATTCTAGGGCAATTAGAACTTGTCATGTCTTCATTTCGTGCCGAATTAGCTTGTAGTGATCAGAAAATTACTTCAACTCGCTAAACTATAGTGTGATGAACTTCAAAACGCTCAAATGCTGCGATAGTTTGATGATCCTGCTTACAGTATCCTCGTTTCACTAATCTGACCTGGAGCATGACCCACCGCACTGCTATTCCCCCTATCCGAATTTCGTTTTTATTTTCCTAGGGCTCGGTTTTGACTTTTTTGCACTTTTATTTGGCTTTTGCAAACTCGGCAAGCATATCTATCGAATCAAATAGGTCAAAACCCGAAATTTCCATTTTGGTCAAACACGCCTCCCTCCCTACCAAAATTCAGCGAAAATTGTTAACTTAACAAACGTCAATATTTCGCACAATACCGTACCCTATCTACCGTATACCATAACCTGTATACCATACAAAAAAACTCAAATTCAAAACTCAGCCAATAAATTCAAGCGATCTATGTTACTTACTTCTTCTGATGAATTTATTTTTTGACAATACCTAACAAAATGTTTAATAAATAGTTGTTATTCTGGATACGTTGAGGGTCGGACATCAAGACATCGTTCTATAATCGGAGCACGTGCGTTGCGAAGAGAAGAACCTCGCTTTCCCGCTGATACTCGCCAGATCAAGCAAGAACGATCGACGTCCCTCCCGGAGTTGGTTGACACACACACAACCTAAGCCTGCTCTCACTCACTCAGTCTAATGCCTACTTTAGAAACATTTCACCGTCTTTCCCCACTTCAACGCCCCAACTCGCGCATCCGACACAGCAGCAACAGCCCGTATTTATCGGACAATTCGTTGGTTGGTCTCGAAACGATAAGCTTATTACGGTAACGATCCCTGCAGATCCCACAGTACAATCTCCGTTTCGCGCAGCTTTCATTGAACAGGGAAGGTTTATTCCGGATACGAGAACTGCAGGTTAGGGATATTGGTGGGATATGAGAGGTTGATACTCTTCTCAGATGACATCGCATGGGCTAATTATCTTGCTGAACGAAATGTGGAGCAATTCAAGGTTAGGCTGGTCTCGAACGGAATTCATGGTTTCTGTAGATGCGTCGATTCCGTCCCGGAGGCTCGTTCACGTCCAATCGACGACCTGGAAAACCCATTCCATTACCTGCAGGAATCGGTAAGACGAAAATGATCTGGGCTGCTCTTTAATCTTTGATCTCTCAGAATTGATGAACGATGACTTCGTGCCAGTGGTGAATCCTCAGTTCGAACTGGAACAGGGAGGGAGACGGTAAGTACTCTCACAGTAATACTCTACTGTACCCCTCGTTACAGTATTCCCTTCTCACCTCTAATCGAAAATCCTCCTGACAGTTTCGATCGTCCATCGTCGCGATTAAAAAACTTCTTCAATCGATTCCCTGCATATAATGTAAGACTAAACTTCAATCAACTGATTTCTATTGTGATTCTACAAATCCACAACATCTCTTTTATTCTCTTTCATTTCAGCAGCAACAAGTGGAACAGCAGCAGTTTGCTCAGCAGTTTCAACAGGTAAGGTTGAGTAGAAAGTTCCATCAATCGTGTCTTTCCGACTCTAAACTAGTGTGCGACTATCGAATGAGATTATCTGATCAAAGCCGACAAGAGAATGGAAAAGAATGAAGAGAGTGAGATACTGAGAGACTGTAAATGTATTCGATAGTCGCACTCTATTTAAACGGCTGCGCTCTCTCGTCTAAAGCAGAGTACAGACAACGCAGCATCTCTTTACTCACGTTACTTTTCCTCAATAATATTTATCTCGAGCCGCTTGCAAACCATCACAATTCATGATGACAAAATTAAATTACATTAATTCCCTGCAGCAACAATTCTCCCCTCAAACTTTCCAACAACAGCAACAGCAACAACAGCAACTTCAACAATCGCAACAATTCGGATTCACGCAGCCTCAACCTCAGTTCTTCCAACAACCGCAAGTATGCCCCAATCATCTCCATCTCATATTTTAGTGTAATCTCATAATCTCTCCTCAGCCTCAACCTCCTCAATACTTCGTTGAGCGAGTCCGTAATCCCTATCCCAATGATCGATCGTCTCCTCAACCACAGACCACGGTAGTTTTCCTCTTGGAACCAATGTCATTTCAATTCAGAACAACCCAGTCTATCCTCCCTTCGTGGGTAATCAGTTCTACAATGGTCCTGTTCCTCAGTTCGCTACCACACGCGAGGTTCCTTTCTCGCCCCCTCTCTTAGTTGATCTTTGATCTCTCTCAGGTCTCCCTCCCTCATGCCTCTTCTATACCAAGTGTGGCTTCCCATCCGTCCGTCCCTCCTCCTCTCCCTCCCACTTCCCCTCCGCTCTTCTCTCCCCTCCTCCCTCCTCTCCTACCTTCTACCGTATCCCCTCTTCTCCCCACTACCGTACCCCCTTCCCTTCCTCTCGTACCCCCTCTCTCGGAGAGTGTAGGAGTAGTCCCTCGATCGGCGCTGTCTCCAAATCAGAAATTGGATTCGTGTTGCAGGTATTCATATTCTGTAACCCAACTAACTTTCCCATTCAGGAAACAAGGAGTCAATCCGGTCTGTCAGAATCTGTGTGATTTCGATAAGTTCGATGACAAGACGGTAACCATTTAAAGAGACTAAGATAGACTGGGTATTTCAGTTGGTAACAGCCTTCATAACGGGACAATGTCCAGGGGACCAACTAGGAAAGGCCTTCGACTGTGCTTCTACCAAGGTATCGTATCCCCTCTTACCGTACCTTCCCATCCCTACCGTACCCGTATAATGTGCAGGCAGACCACAACGAGTGTTGTGTTCGTGGGGGTCTTCAATCGTTCCTGGGAGGGAAGTGTCTTCCCTTCTGTAATACCCACAAGGCCACTCCTTCCAATGTCCTCGACTATCTCCCTTGTCTTCAGGTTCCTCTTCTTCTCATTATCTACACTTCCCTTCAAATAACCCCAATCTCTTCTCTCAGGTCTTTCGCACAATCCGTGATTGCTACAAGGACTATCAGTCTGTTAATCCGAACATTTTTGGAGACTGAATACCCTAATCTTGTTAGGTTGGCATCTTAGCATTCCTTAGGACTGAGTGTAGTTACTCAGGTTGATGTATACTAGTGTAGATCTTTGTATGTATATTATGAGTCTTTCCCTCCGTTGAATGAGCTTTCACAATTGACTACTTCATGTGTATTATAGCTGAGTAATTAACGAAACCGGTATGCAATAACTGAACAGTCAGTTGTTTGTCATTTAACCCGAGTCCCATTCCTGCTTTATGAGAGATGAGTTGATCAAGTGGTCTCCGTCAGTCGTATTATTATTATTTCGTCTCATCACGCACATCGGGGAAAGTTGATCAATCGGTATACGTTAGCCACAAATCTCTGCGAGACCTAGAGGTAAAATAGAGAGAATCCGTTATTACGGTAGAATAAGATGCTTGAAGGTGTGAGAATGTACACGTTTGTGGTTGAGGGGAAAAGAGAGATAAGAGAGGGCAAGAGGAGAAGAGTCACGCTTAGTTGGCTGCAGCCCATGCTTCCAATTCTGCCATCGAATCGTCTCTCTCCAGCTTCTGAATACCGTAATCTACCGTACCCAACGTTCTACAGTATTCCCCAGTTATTTCAATCTACAGTACCCCTAATCTACCGTACCTTTGTCCTTGCTCGTGTCAAGGGTCCCTCGGGTGCCTCTGGCAATTCGGGAACGACAGTGTGTTGAGTGGCTCTCGATCGAGGGGTTGGTTCGAGTTCCTGAACGGAATGTATGGATACTGTAGGAGGAGAGAAGGAATGAAGAACGTACAGCTTGGAGCTTAGCGAGTTCCGATTCGAGGTCTTCTTCTTGGACCATATCAGCTCCTGAAACACAGTATTCCGTAGTCGATTGAGTATGCTTCAAAATACATATAAAACCCTAGGCTTTTGCTTATACGGATATGAGCAAAGCATATCGAAAGGTGTGGTCTATTCATTTCCTGTTTGTCCCTCATGTAGTGCCACTCTCTCGACTATCACCATCTCTCAATCTCTTCTTTCGTCACCGACCACAAAGCGATAAACAGCTGTAGATACCTGGTAGTGGCTGTGAGATGGCAGCAGCGAATTCGTTCGCCGTGTCTAATTGTTCTGCGATGTCGTCCATTAGGTCAGAAACCTAATTAAATATACCATTTGAATCACGTATTACGGTATTTGGCTACCTCTTTGGTACTTACATCTACTCTTCTACAACAAATAATAGTTTCTCATTCTCTGAAATTACGAGCCTTATCAATATCGAGGTCGAGATTAGCCTTCTTCAGCGTCTTCGTCGTTGATCCCAGAACGCTGATCACCTAAAGATCAAAGATCAACGATCAGAGATCAAATGAAATATTGATTAGTCCTTTTTGAGCACATTTCAATGCTTACCTCCGAATTAACTCCGGCATTCTCGATCGCAGTGCGTTGGGCCTCCAGTTTAGTCAGAACACCGTCTATCCTATAAGGGAGAATAGGGTATAGAGGGGAGATCAAAGATCAACTGACGATTACGATAAGAGATCAAAGATCAACTAGGGAAGATGAACTGCGAACCTCGCAAGTTCAGTCTCGAACATTCGTTTCCTTTTGAGTGCGGCGAGAGCAACTCGCTTGTTCTTCGTTCCTGCTTCACGGGCCGTCTTCACTTCCTCAAAGATCAAAGATCAACTATATATTGTCTACAGTAGAATAAAGTAGAAGTAGAAGAGTAGAAGAATAATGAAACCTCTTCGATCTTAGCCTCGAAATGAGCTTGCTTCTTAATGAGAAGTTGTTCAATGTCCTTGAGTTGATTGATCGCATCTTCAGACGATAGGGACTCTGACTGAAATGGGGGATAATGAAGAGATGAGGGTGGGGGTGGGGTGGAAGAAGAAGGCACGGTCTTCTCAATGTTCCGAGAGCGACCAAGGTTTACCTAATTATACAAAAGCTACAGTGTACCACACCACTTTTAGTTTAGTTTTTTTTGTATGAAAATTTGCAGTTTTTTTGTCTTTATTATCAGCTGCTGCCAGTTTGCGATAAATTTTAGCCGTATCGTATTCAAATGTCGGTCGCACGCTCGCTCTCCGAACAATTTGCATTTCTTCAGAACATAGTGAAGGGGAAAGAAGAAGAGATACCCACCTTCCTCTTACGAGTCTTGAACACTTTACGAAGCATCGACGACATCTCAATCAACGAATATTAGAGGGGAGAAAAGGGGGGAGAGGGGGGGGACTAATCAGACTGTTGATAAGTTATCAAGAGATGAAGGCTTCGGTGAAGACTACTGCATGAAAGACTAACCGACTTGCGAATACCTCCCATTGAGAAAAGATAGGGAGGGGAGAGAGAAGAGAGTGACCAGTAAGGGACGAAGGGAATGAAGGGGAATGAAGGGAGGAGAGGGGGATGGGGCGGGTAGAGAGAGAAGAGATACGAGAGGGGAATCGGTCACATCTAGGCAAACAAGTTGACCGATTTATAAGGACTAATGCACCTTGGAGGACAAGGGAGGAATGGTTGATATAGTCTGGAAAATCGGAACGTATAATTCGTGATTCCGCGGCGATTTTTTCACGCTTTGAAACGATACTATTCCGATCCAAGACAATATATCAGGACCATGGATAACAATTTGAGATCAGCATTTCCTAGAGCTTCGCATAGTGCATATTAGAATTTGGTAAGATCAGTTTGAATGGTACCGGAATCGGCGCTACGACCGGAACGATAATATCTTCCATTTTTCTCTACTATATGATGAAGGGAAGGGAGTCTGGAGAGAGGGGAGAGGGGGAGCAGGGAGGGAGAAATACGCTGAGCGAAAATACCCTACCCCGCTAGGGAATAATTCTCCACCATACGGCACCAGCGTGAAAATACCCTAAAATTTCCGCCTCCTCCTACTGCTTTTGGGGAATGATACCCTAGCCTGCTAGGTTAATTTCACGGTGGTGCCGTGTGCTAGGGAATTTTCGCTCAGTGTAGAAGACCCAAGGATAGACGGTCTTCATACGCATGACTTCAAGAGAAGATCTAGAAGATAAAAGAAGACCTTAAGATCTAGCTAAATTCGGTAACCTTTTGCCGCTTTCCTTGAGGCTTAGACGATCGATCAGAACGGGAAGGCATGGATGGATAGGACAACAAGGAGAAGGGGGTGGAGAAGGAGGAGAGAGAGGGAGGGAGAGGAACGAGGGAGTAGAGGTAGAGGGAGAACAAGGGAACACAACAAGCATAACATGCGAAAAGACAGAGACTGAGATGTTTTAGAATGACTCAAAGATGCACGGGGATATACAGGAGTTGTGAAAACGATGGGGGATGAGTCAGACTTTCGATGTAATAAGATAATCCCATAGACAATCTGAAGAATACGACTAAACACTTGAGTTAATCCTAGTCAAGAAGTTCGATCTATGTGTTTGAGGAGAAGAGTAAAATGAAGTGGGAGGGAGATGGGAGACTGAGAGAGGGAGAGGGAGAGAGTGGGAGAGAAGCAAAGGAGGGAGAGAGGGAACGTTGGGAGCAGTCTAAAGAAGTAATGGTTTTACACGGCAGAAGAGAGGGGAGGAAGAAGAAAAGGTAGATGAAAGTTTTTTTTTTTAAGTTAAAAAAACGGGGGAAGTACGTCTACAGAGCGCTTTAACTTCGTGAAATATTAATATTTCACGAAATCTACGCGTTAAATTTGTGTTTAAGTGTATGGGGAAAGTATGAAAATACAGTTATGTGCGAAGGTTCTACGATTTGAAGAAGGAAGAATGAATTGATTGAATAGAAAGGAACGAAGAGTTCGTGGTCTAGAACAACTGTTGCAGAAGATGAAGAAGAAGAGGAGAGAACTACACTCTCAGTCGACTATCGCGAACTGAACTCATTCCCCTCGCTTCTATGGGATGATGGTAAAATGGTTGAGGAATTGCATTAAAAGAAAGCTCTCAAATACTTACTTCGTCTTCGAGAGAAGGAGATTCGTCCATTATGGAGAGGGGGAACGGGGGAAGACTCGTAAAGGAAAGGAGGGAAAGAGGAGGAGGAGGAGTGGAGAAGGGGGAAGAGCACAGCAAATGGCGTTCTAGGATTGTTTACTACTGGGTATAGAAGGGAAACGAAGAGAACGAGAAGAGAAAATAACGAGGAATTGACCATGATAACAATATGTGAGACATGGACAGATAGGAAGAATTAGACTCAATGAGAAGACTTCTCATTTTAAGCATTTTGACGGTTGTGCTTAGTTAACGGCTGAACAAAGATGACTAAATAAGAAAAAAATACTCTTGACAAACCTCGCTCCAGAACCGCTCGAATCCTTGCTTGACTCTGTCGCTTTTTGTGAGATAAGCCATGAATCTTCAAGAAAGGATGAGAGACACTGAGCAAACTGAATAAGAACAAGAGACAATCTGGGATGACTGGCAAGATCTAGAGAACTGGAAAGACCGATAATGAATTGGTTTGCGGAATGTGAGGAATTGTGAGGGGAAGGAGGAGTTCATGAGATGGGAACAACAGAGAGGACAGGGGAAGAGACGCGAGGGGGAAGGGGGAGGGACTGGGGGATAGGGGGTTGGGGGGTGGGTGATATGGGAGGAGGGGAATAATGGGGAGAATGAAGAATAGGGGTGCAAGGGAGTAATCATAATCTGGAGATACTGGGTAGTGTAAAGGCGAAAAGGGCAGTTTGTACCTAGCTGGTTGATGGGAAGAGTAGTGTCCTTTCACGCGCCCCTCGAGGGGTCCCATCCTATCACTACAGTCTCTGTTTGTAGTTGCTTCCCTCCGCTTTCGCTGTCTGCACCCTCTCACTTCCCCCTGCTCTCTCTCCCGCTCTCCCCCCTTCGTATCTATAATCATGCACTACGCGCAATGAGGCATCACCCAACTCCTAATATTTGAACAGCATAGTCTGAGGCTATTCATTTTATCTGGAGGCTGTCCAAACGAGGGACAAATTCATGGCCCTCATCATGAGATCTTCAAAAAAAGATAGATATTATTTGAAGTTCGTGTTTTAAAACAGCGCTATCAGGCTACATTCTAAATTTCACATTGAGTAATAGAGCTCTTCATGGGGATCAGAATGATCTAAAATCAGTGGAATGTAGAAGAAGTGATTCACTCATCTACAGTACTCCTTTCCAAGGCCATCCAAATATTGTGTTATAAAGAGAAGGAAGACAAGTGGTTGATGTTAGTTTCGCCCTCTTTTCTCAAGTGGAAGTTATGAATATGAAGGGAAGTTATCTACAAGTGGAAAGAGGCCAAGTTCCCATAAAAAGGAACGCTTCTTTCGAGTTATTAATGCGAGATAGGTTTGCTAAGGGAAAAAGTAGCAAGAAAGGTTCTTCATTTTATCCGATAAATAATAACTTGAAAACCCGTATAACTATAATACATTTTACTTGAACTCGGAAGCAGGTATGACAAAAAATCTACTTTCATTCACATCTTGTTTAGGCAAAAGATCAAAACCCGAGCTGTGCATTTTAAAATCTACCTAGTACCTAAACTCGAAAGAAGAAAAAATTGTGAAGCCTGCCGAATTGCAGCATTCAATCATCAATATTTACTTATTATTATGTACAATGTCTAAACGGCAACAACAAATACAGCAGTTACCTACAGCAATGCATTTAGAAAAGTACATTTTGAGCAGTCTCTCGTTTCCTGATAGGTCGTGATAAAACCGGATACATCATTCAGCGTCCCGAATGACCAGGAACATGGAAAAACTGGTCACTGGGTCCGAAAAAACTCAGTTAGAAAAGTTATTCAAAAAAAAACAAAAAAACCGAAATTTCTTGATACTAACTGCTGTGACAAAAAGTAACTAGATGACAGAATTTAGGAAGACGAATGAGATCCCCGTCAAAGACTACCTAATGGGTTCAAGGGAGTTCCAGAGCCTTCTTTAACTCCGGCATCCTTCCAATTCTCTTCAATTCCCTCTCAGCCCTCTCCATGATCTCCTCCACTTCCTTCTTCTCCATTACATCGATCCTCAAGGCTCTGGCCGCGTGGAGGAGAAAGGCCAGTTCGATGAGTCTGGCAATGAGACATTCTCTCTTACGCAATCTATCCATCCCCTTCTCTACAGTATCATTAGTAGATAGTTATATTTTCCACTATGAATATCGTCTGTCACTTACTCTTTATAGACCTCGATTGCCTGCAATTCTTCTTCCATCATGGAACGATGGAAGTTGAAGATGACATCTTCGATGTGTTTAATGAGAACACGAGTTTGACTGACATGCGCCATCTGAGAACCAAAAGATACCAAGCAAATTCGGGAGATATCAATAAAGGGAGAAATTTGAGAAGAGAAGGGGGGAGTGAGAAGAGGGGAAGGGGACTGTGAGACAGATCAATGTTATCACTACTCGATATCTGGGCTTTTCCTCACTTCTCCTCAATCGAAGAGAATAACTGTTTATCCACAGTGTTCTAAATGCTAAGCGAACGAGCCAAAATGCTTAGGATACTGTGTTTTCCGTGCGAGAGTTCCTACCGAAATCAGGGTTATTTTTCGGCATCTCGTTCGCTTAACATTTTAACTGTTGTCAGAACACTGTGTATCTGGCATGGCAGACTCTATGACTGCACGACTAAACACATCTCATGAACTGCTTTATTCAGAAACTGCTCTATCACATCTAACAATAAATAAAAAGGGGCATCGATGTATTGGGAAGTCGTTAGTTATTAAATGTAGATTCTAACTGTAAAATACTTCGACATCGATAAATTGCAAGGGAGGTCAATTAGCACTACATAACAATTACAGCAATCTTCTCTTATAGGAACGTTGACGATCTCTCATATTGTAATGTGTTGCATTATGAAATTGTGCAATCGCAGTAGGTTTGATTGTAGATTGAGATGGGGGGATGAAGGATAGTAATAATAATAATACTTTATCATATGAGTATAACCGGATTAATTACAATATCACGAAATCAATCACAGCGTTTCGACCGAAAGGGGAAGTGTCTAATAGCGAATTAACAACTAACTTTGAATTTACTCAACAACGGCTGAATGAATCTTCACTAAATTTTGGCAAATGTCTAGCCTCAAAATTTCTGGATCCGCATAGCGGAGCGTAGTTTGCGCATTGGGGAGGAGCTTAAGTATTTAAATTGGTGAATTTTCACTCATTGTTATGTCCGCAGTGACTATAGATCACAGCGTAAGCCGCCACTCGCTAATCGAACGCTAGGAATGCTGTGAAATGGGGAGTGAAACATGACTGGGAACCTTTCTCTGGAACGAAATGGGGGAAGAGCATTGTTGGGGAGGGAGTTTCATCTATCTACAATGCGATTGGTGATAAAGAACGTGTGAGGATTACCTATTACGAGAAATAGAACGATCTTCAAATAGTTAGTTCTCGACAAACGGATGTTTGAGAAAGTATAAACAAAAGCATCAAAAGTGAGGTCAATGTAACCGTGAAGGCACTTGTATGCTACAGTTAGATCGGTGGTAGAGCGACGGCCCACAAGTGAAGCGAGGTTGAGTAGGAGGGAAGGATTTTTTTCACTGACAGTCATGGAAGTTCGCAGAATCGAATGATATTCTGAAGGGATCGGTTTTTCCAGTATGTGACTATTAATAGTATTGAATATGTAACTCACGGTGATATGCTGCCTGATCTGCATGATATCGTTCATGCTGAAGGCTCTTCCCTCAGTCGCCCCCCTCGACAGAAGGTGAAAGAAGGACTGTAGGCTGAATCTGTCTTCTATACACATCTTTACTCATTTCACCTATTCTAAGCAATGATTTGACCTAACAATAACAACATGGAACAACTTATGGAAAGCTTGTGATGACCTGAGTAAGACCAGACATGCCCCTGTGGGATTCGCCCCTGTAAGTGGTAACTAGACTGACACTTGCATGTGCTGTCTCGTCCGGGGATGAGCAGCCCTTCTCCTGGTCAACTGACTCATTCCATAGTAGACGTATCTCCTCAAGGCATTGACAGTCCCGGCATTCGCTTCTCTTTCCCTTCGTTCCATCTCCTCGATTGTCATGAACAACTCTTCTACATCATTCAGATTCTGGCCCATTCTGGAAAAGATTATTTATCAAGTCACGGAATAAAACAAGAAGGCACGAACGTAAACGAAGAATTGCAGGAGGGAAGAGAGGGCAATCGACATATTGAACATCATTTGTCATTGATTTGGAAGCTGAATGAGATGGTATGAGGGAATGTACGGGAAGAGGGATGGACACGGTAGCCCATATAGTCACACCGTCAAATCTATTGTTCATGGAAGCCGTAAACACCGCTTCCTCCTACGGTAAAGTCAAAAAACGACATGCTCATGAATATGAAGCAACAATTATGGCCACTTTCCATAGGGATCAGACTATTAAAAATGCATTTTCATAGGGAATTCGGCAAATGCCATGAAGCAAATGAAACAGGCGGAGAATGTATTGAGAGCGATATTACAATCAGTAGAAGAGAGGGACGAATACGAATAAGAGGAGATGAGAAAGAGAAGGAATGTGACATCATCGTTCAATAAGGACTAAAAGGAGATGAAGTCAGATTTTAAGATGATTGAAGGGAATGGTTGTATTTCATGAAGAGACTATTCTGAATTAAATATGGCGTGGTGTATGAGCGGTCCTCTCGCATTCTCCTCGAATACTCGATTTCCCTCTCAGCCAGATCAAGCTATGCTCTGATCCCTCCTTCCTTTCCTTCGTCCATTCTCTGATTCCACGTGATGCTCAGGCGAAGTTGCCATCTCATCGACTGCAGACTGAAATTACTAGAAGACTCCTTGTTAAGAGTATCTAAATAGGTAACTTACTCCCTGTAGATTCGCATGTGGGAGCACTCATGATGCGAGAAGAAAGAAGAGAGAGGGAGAGAGTGGGTGGAAGGAAGAGTGGGAGAGACGACTCGAGGGATGAGTACTCATTGAGGAAGACTGTCGATCACATCAAAGGAAGACACGACTATTCAGTCAAATTACCTGTTATCGCACCCAGCGATGTGCTCTTGTCTCCTTTGATTTCTGAATCAGTCAATAATAAAAATTCACTCAGATTATCTCCCTTCATTCACATTCGGATGTGCAACTGACGAATAAGGCACCGTTTATTACTTATTATGAATAAGTGAAATAACCGATCGTGAAATGAGTCTAATACTCGATAGAAACAACAACCAAAAGGCAACTTCCCGTTTTGTAAACCACACGATGTGTTCAGATGGAAGACTTAAAGCGATGAGTGCAGGCGATTAGAACAAACATGCAAATTAGCAAAGCTATAACAGATTAACTAAGGGGGATCGTTGGATTGAATAAATTGTACGCAGTACTATGCTAACGATGACAAAATGGGCGTCAATGACAATATAAGTGTCAGGAGTCGTGAGCTGCGCGAAGCTTCTGCAGTTCTGCATCGGAAATGACAGCACGTGCCACTTTACGAGCGGGGGGCTGCGCTCCCCACAAATACACGTTGGCAAGGGTCTCGCGGAGCTGAAAGGATACTGTAGTCTGGGGGGTAGGGGTACGGTATATCCATGATGATTACCGGGGGGATTATGCGTGACTATCTATGGATATATTGATGTGAGAGATTCCACTATAAAGGTTGCGGTAGAGAACATACTGTGGGTTCTTATCGCACAGGTTACTGTAGGAATAGGGACCGACCTCTTTGAGGGAAACGACTCCCACTAATCGTCCCCTATCTGTGACGTACGCATGGTTGAGAGTAAGCAGAGAGAAGAGTTGATGGACCTCAAGATGATCTTTCATCTTTCATCTGCCGTAGTCTAACCTTGTACAGAGTGGTACTCTTCACAAGCTGGAATGGAGCCGGATCGATAGTAGCATAATCCAATGAGATCGTCTCATCCAGAAGCTTCCTCCTTGTTAGATCAACAAGCTGAATGATTCAACAGTAAACATCTCAATCAATACCGTACCCCTTGAGTCAGCTCATTCTGTCCACTTTCGTGTCGAGACCGTTGTGAGCCTGAATGTGAGGGTGAGGCTGGTATCGATTGATGGAAGGATAACCTTCTCTGTGGGGAGACGACGCTGTATTGAGAAGGGAAGTTTGGTCTTGGAAGAGATCAGTTCCGTGAATTGTGGGAAGGGTGGGTCTGAAGGGAAATGGATTGTCATAGATGTGGGAAGGGGAGGGGAAGAGATAAAGAGGAGGAATGAGAAGGAAGGGGTGAAGAGCGAGACGGACCTACGGATACTCTGCATTGTCGACTGCAGGAACTCCGATGGGGTGCGATTCTTCTTATTCATCAGACTAAACAGAGATAAATGATCAAAGATCAAAGATCAAACGACACGACTTACCTTGGATCAGGCCCGAGTTTGGATGCGAGAAGGTATATGAGAGCCTTGCGAGAAACCGATCCGAGAAGATGTTTCGACTCTTAGAATGGATTTCTATCTTAGAGTAATTAGAAAGCTCAGATTCCACACCATTCCAAAAGGATACAGGCTACAATACGAGGATATCTACACTAATCTTAGGGTAATACGAAATGAAATGATAGCGATGCTACAGTCTATCCAAACTATTTCAGCCAATCTACCGTAACCCTCACCTTTATCCCACCGTAACCGTCACCATTATCCTACCGTAACCGTAACCCTCACCTTTATCCGTGACGACAGGATAACTCTTGAGCTGCGCCGTTTCCTTGAGTAATTCCCTCAATTCACCGTAAGTCGTCTTCTTCGAAATGAAGACAACGTCGGTTACCATAATCTTCGAGATCTTGAGAGTGTGAACACTGGAAGAGAAGACATTGGCACCAAGTCCCCTCAAAGCAATATCCTCTGTGATATGGCCAGAGGAGGGCTGTTCATAAACACGAGAATTGCCTCCAATTACTGTCCACTCGTGTCACTTCAGCCTCCCTTCCATTATCAATTCAACCGTTTCCTCTCCATTCCGAATATAAATAACAGAGGGTACACCATCCCCATACTCCCCCCTCTTCAATTCCTCCCCTCCTCTTTTCACCTCATTCTACTTGGAGGCAGATCCGTCAAATAGGGATAGTTCTTCATGACGATGATCGATTCGTAGATCGAAGGTTGTAAGAAGGAAGAGATCGCATTGGCGATCATCAGGGCAATCTCAAAAAATCACATGAGTATCCTCGTCTTTGCTATTCCTCATCCTCGTTCCCGTTCCCAAATACCGTACCCCACGCTACCGAAACCCCTCACCAATACAGGAAGCAGTGCACACAATTGTCCCGTTGTCTCACAAACGATGACAGCAATGGAGAGGGAATGAGTCACGGCTCCCGTATATGCGGCGGCTCCTGAAGAGAAGATATTGGGGGGAGAGGGGATTACGGTAGGTGAGCGGAGGGGGAGGGATACTCACCGACCACGGCGTATAGACCGGGATACACTTGGGGACCGCCCTGACCGTGGAATCCATCCGGGAAATAGTACGCGACGAACTGCAATCGAGAGGATTACGGTATGCTCGTATTCGCGTGATACTGTAATAGTAGTGTGACAATAAATGAAAGAATAACCTCTCCCAGAAGCCTTCCTCCAGCTGCTCCCATTACGAAAGAAGGAACGAAGATTCCGGTAGGAACGGAGAGGGAAGTGCAATGGGCAACAAGGAAGAACTGAAGTGAGCTTCTCCTAATCAATATCTCTCTGTCTCTCTGTACCCATGTGATCGATCATCTTATATCCCCTTAACCCCTTTGAGATTCTCATCTTTGCTTCTTCCCTTCAAAGCCACTAACGTCCTATGTGGACTACTACCTTCCCAACCATAGTTTGAGAAACGGGGCTACCAATGTAGAAACCGTACATTGCCAATTGAATTCTTCTAGGAACTATGATCCTACCAAAGCAAAATTTTAAAAAAAAGTTGAGCCTTCCACCTATTCTTCGGATAGGTGCCCACGTATGACTCACGTAAACGATGATATACAAGCAAATGGTCCATTCGAAGTGAAGATCTCCGTCACTTCCAGTCCAATGATTAACGACAGAAGGGGAACAGGCCATGGTAGAGTTTAGTTCCGTCTAAGAGATGCATTACCGTAACCCGCTAGAGTATCGCGAACTGAAGGACATACCACGGAGAAGGTGCAATTGCTAACGAAATCGACGATCGTTTCCCGGAAGGTTAGCTGAAGGATACTGTATGCCGTTAATACTGTCAATCTTCGACACTTCGATGGAAGGATCGATAATAAACGAACCTTTCCCGCGATGAAGTTTCCCACTCCATTCGGATAAGTGATGAATCCAACCAGCAGAGCACTTAGAGCAGTCAGTAAAATTGGTCTGAATACGGTATTCTTCAATCTAGAAGAAGCTCTCCGAAGAAATATAAGCATGCCATTAACTTGCTAAGTCTGCTTGAATACCCAAATAGTTGTTGATATGGATAGTCTCACCGTCCACCAAATATCCGCTTGTAGATTCCCGAGTCGCGAGCCTGTGAAAAGTGACGATTCGTGAAGACGAAAAACGCCCCAGCCAGGCCACACAAGACTCTCAAATTGAACGATTATCCATTGATTTGGAAGAACGTGAAAACGATTATCGATTGATTTGGAAGAACGTGAAAACGATTATCGATTGATTTGGAAGAACGTGAAAACGATTATCGATTGATTTGGAAGAACGTAAAAACGATTATCGATTGATTTGGAAGAACGTGAAAACGATTATCGATTGATTTGGAAGAACGTGAAAACGATTATCGATTGATTTGGAAGAACGTGAAAACGATTATCGATTGATTTGGAAGAACGTGAAAACGATTATCGATTGATTTGGAAGAACGTGAAAACGATTATCGATTGATTTGGAAGGACGTGAAAACGATTATCGATTGATTTGGAAGAACGTGAAAACGATTATCGATTGATTTGGAAGAACGTGAAAACGATTATCGATTGATTTGGGGGAGAAAAAGGGAAAACGATGCGAAGTGGAAAGGACCTCACCCGAGGAGCATGAACAATGGGATCTCCTCGATGACAAACACTTCGTTGGGGAAATTGGTCTGGTA
>LS834145.1:254790-276303 GCA_900490955.1 Micoletzkya japonica
CGAGAAATATTTATTTGTTCCGGGAATAGCTCGATGCCATTTGCCTCGTTACTATGCGCTAAACGCAGTAAGACTGCGCCTTGGCTGGGAAACGATTTTTAGGATATCTCGCGAAGTAGACATTTTTGTGCACTCTTATTTTGGTTTTTATATTATTTAGGCGATAAACTTTCATATGAAAGCCAATCTTTTTTGGCTTACATGTCCCTTTAACAGAATGTTATTCACAGTCGAATGAGGAACACATACATAAATACAACAATCTCTACCCAGATCTCGTTCACTTTCCTACAGTATCCTACAGTAATCCTCCTACAGTACTCACCTCTCTGAGGCTTGTTCGGATCCTGCTTGAACTTGGCCGTAGTAAGTCTCATTTTCTGATCGTAGCCGGGGAACGACTGTCCTGCACATCAATCCCTCCCTCCCTCCCTTCCCCTACCGTAATCCTCACCATCGTACATCTCGATAACCTTCGTCGCAGTCTCCGCATCCACAAAGGTAATCATGCATTCTCCCTTCGGCATACCCGTATTCCTGCGAGTAACGAGTGTGACCCTATTGAACTGGGAGGGGAGTACTGTACCTGTCGGTGTACAGTTTGATCCTCGGAAGACCCGTTCTGTCGTGCCTCGCAATCTCTCCTCCACTTGAGAAGACGTCAGCGATGAAGGCTTCGTTGGCACTGAGAAGGGGATTCAGAAGGGGAAGGGAGGATAACGGGTGACTCTTCCCTCTCTAGAAGTGTGTCATTTCAAATCGTATGTTTCATGCCTCATTCATAGCCTATCCTTGAGCAAAAGCAATGAAACCTTTTCATGAAATCTGCACAACTCTAATAACTGAGGTCGAATGTCGACAGACCTCTGTGGAATGTTCTGAACGAAGACAGTCTCCTTCAACTCGACTTCTCCCTCCCTCGGAGCCCTCGGTCCCCCTGCATCCCTTCCACCGTCTCGACCCCCGAACCCGCCTCTTCCTCCTCCTTAACCACACCATTACTACTAGTAATCCACAAATGATCACAACTCTCATTAGTTTACTGATGTTTTGATCGCCAATCTGTCGCTTTACCTAGGTTTATCCGCAACTCTGATTTACTATACTCTAGTCAGACTGTTCTAGTCCCCTCTAAACAGTTCGATACCTCCAATGTACAATATCCCCTACTCACCTCTTCCACCTCTATCGAATCCTCCTCTTCCTCCTCCCCTGCCACCCCCTCTTCCTCCTCCAAACCCTCCCCCTTCTCCTCCTCCGAACCCCCCATATCCTCCATCTCCGTATCCCCCTCCATATCCTCCATAATAGTCTTCATATCCTCCGTAACCTCCAGCAGCTGCACTCTCATCGTATCCTGAAATGGATTAAACCTCTTCGATGCCAAATATGCATTTTTTCTGCGTTCCAAGCTCAATTTAGCTAGTTAATTTCCAGTAATCCCCTGTACCCCCTCACCTCCATATCCCCCCGGTGCCCCTCCTCCTCCCCCCGCAGCTCCTCCACCGAATCCTCCTCTTCCCCCTCCACGTCCTCCTCGATCGCCTGTAATTACCGTATCTTTTCCCGCCTTCAACCCGATTCAAATAAGACAGGCTCTCGACACGACATCCATTTCTGTTTATTTTGTGTATTCCTATGCGCGCACTTTTCTCGTTTCAACCAACAGACCCCAGTTTCACCAAACACTTCATTTCGTATTTCCGTTTAACTTCTTTTTTCAGCATTTCATTTTCAAACACGCAACTTGTGGCTCCCCGTACCCATATTGTGCCTTAGTTTGTAGTGTAGGATAGATTAGGAAAGGGTAAAAAAAGAAAGTGTGTGGATGGTCAATATTATACCTGAGTAACCACCTCGAGCGGGTCCTGCAGAGGGACCACTGAAAGCTTCTTAATAGAAGAAGAGTCTTCGTCCATTTCCTTTCCCTTTCTCTCTTTTCTTTTACTCTCTTCTCTTTTCCTGGTTCAAAATGAACCATATTCCGCGATAACTGCAGTATTACATACACATCTCAACCGTAGCCGTTATCACTTTTCTGAATTGATTTTTCATTTGCCCCAATTTTCACCCTAGTACATTTTTTTTGTTAAAAAATAGTCATCTAGATACATGGGCAGTTATCCGTTGGTCTAAGCATTTTAAAGCTATACATTTTAACCTGTGACTTTCATTTTTCATTTTACCAACTCTTTTTTCTTCTATTTTTCATTTTCCAGATTCTGCCCACGCATTTTCGATAGATTTTCATTCTTTTCTTAAAGGAAACAATTAGGCAAAAACCAAATCTGATGAAATACCAAAAAGAAAGAATGAAAAGTGCGTACCCTCTGAATCCTCCTCGTCCGGGAGGAGCCCCTCCTCCATTGGCACTCGAATCTTCTCCCGAATTATCCCACCGCGACGACCCTGAATGAGTCTCGATCAACTACTATACCACAAGAGACATTTCGCTTTCCCACAGGCTGAACTACACAGCAAAAGAATAAACAACTCTTTGCCCGCAATGCCTCAAAAGACCAAGAACTTGTCTTCCACATCAGTCATGAATAAACAACAAACTGACTGGAGGGGGGTCCTGCTGGGGGTGCTCCCCTCTCCGCTCCTCCCCCATACCCTCCATTCTCCTCTCCATACGCTCCTCCACCGTATCCTCCGTAGTACTGTAATGGTATTCCCCTCAAGACCGCGACCAATCAATATCTCACATCAGCTGCTCCTCCGGGTGGTTTAGCAGCACCATTGGGTGCAGCTCCCTTCAGACTGGCTCCCGATCCGGGACCCCCGGGTGGGGGTGGTTGTCCCATCGAAGCATAGTACGCAGCCCATGCTCGTTCGTACTCAGCAAGAGTCTGCAATGTATCTCTCCATTTCATCAACAATCGATACGCTTACAGCGGGATCGTATTGATACTGCATATTGGGGTCGGCAGCCCCGGCAGGTCCCCCCTGTGCGGGGGGACCCCTCGGACCCGCAGGGGGACCTTGGGGACCCGCCGGCCCTCCACCATAACCACCTCCGTATGACATTGGAGAGATGAGAGTCGCTAGGCGAACCTGAACGGAGATGATATACAAGAAATGCAGGAGAGAATGGGGGCATCGTACTTTGATCTGAACAGCCAACAGTGCATTTCAGGTTTTGGAGACAACTATATCAATGAGACAGAAAGGACACTTGACATGGACGAAACGGATAACTTAGGACTAAGAATAAGCAGAGAGTTGTTGAGCAAAACAGCCTACTAACTCTTAAATTCGGCGTCGCTAGAGATTAAGGTTTCGGAGAGTTAAACGGTCATTAGGCGAACGGAGAGAGTCAACATGAACAGTTCATCGAACCGGAGGGTCACCGAGTGACCTTACAATAACGTTGATCAACCAGCAAAGGGTAGCACGACCCACCGCTAAATATAATTCAAAATGGCCGAATCAATGGTGAGCCGCGACGCGTGTGCCAGAGTGCATACACGCGTCGCGTGTGTCGACCGGCAGGTTACGGTATTTACACAACGGGTCGGATTGGCAATTTGGTTCTCACTTTGCAAGGTGTGGTACGTACTCGCGTGGTTTTGTTGGATGTTCGTCCTAATAGGGACAGTTGAGTGTAACAATGCTGTCTATGGAGTGCCAGTCTCTCTTCAAGTAAGTCCCTCCCCTCTCGTCCCTCCCTCCTCCCGTTCACGTGAACGTTCCTCTTCCTTTCTCGTGCTTCTGACAACTCTAGCCCCTTTCTAGAATGCTGTTGTATAGCGCTCGCCGTTCAATTGCATTAGTTATTCGCATTGGTCAGTAGTTTGTTTATTGATTGGGTAAGATGGAGGGAAGACCCGTAGACTCGTACTAGTCGTGTGACGTGGATAGACCGAGTCCGAGTCCGGGAGTAGTCCTCTTCGATTGAAGAGGGAAAGAAAGGAGGGGGAGAGGGTGGACTAAGGGGGAATTCTCCACCCCTACTCCCCCCTTCCCATCTCCCCTCTCTTCTCTCCCCTCTCCTACTCTCTCGTCAGTCTGCTTCTTCCCCTTATGAACCCTGCGAACCTTCTGCCATTCCCTGCCTGTCGTGTCATTCTTCATAATTCCCCCCTCTTCCCTTTCCCCCTCATTCCCTTCTCCTTCCCTACCCTCATCACCTCCACGACTACAGTAGTCCCCCCAGCTTCTGCTCGCGTGCTATTTCTGTCCCTTCTCCGTCTATTTATAGCTCCTCTCCCTTCAGAAATAGCCTTCCGTTGTGCGGAGTGTACATTCAGCTTCTGTCAATTCCCATCCGTCCTTCCAATAGTAGTGTGTCTGTCCCTCCTCTTGTCTAGTATTCCTAACCGCGCGATATTGTCGAAATGCAATTTATTGTTTTCATGCAAACATAGGTGCTCTGACCACGTTGAGAAATGCGTCTACCAAATTGTAATTGTGATTCTATATGAGCCTACCATCCAAGTTCGGATCGTGTCAACCTCTGTCTAGAAAGGCTTGTGCAAAGCAGGGGATAAATACTCGTATTTGAAATTTATTTAGCGGTAGGGGTAATTTTCTAGCGGCGGTAGGGTGGTCATGTAAATCGAGAATTTAGAACAGCGGTCGCGGTATGGGTCATTTTACAGTAAAAGACGGTTTGCGGGCGGGAGGAGTCTCATGCGAAAAATATAATCAAATACAGTATTTTTTCTCCTGGTGCAAAGAATTCACCCCAGACCTATCCCGCACAATGACCCCTATCCCAAATGGTTGAATCCGTGATCCGTCCCTTCCCCTGTAGCCCCCATCTCACAATAACCCTCCTCACTCCTTCACTTCCTCCTTCTCAGCCCTCAAACATTCACTTTTCACTATTGCAAATGTTCTTGTGTTCCTATTCTCTGTGTACTGCACCTTCACTTTCTCTGCTCTATCTCTCTCCCTTCCACCCCTGCATCCTCTCTCTTAACCCTCTCTCTCCATCTTAACTCCCTCTCCCTTCTTATCCTCGTTTTCCCATCGTCTCTAATATCGTTCTTTTCCACTAGAAACAGTCGATTGTTCTCTTCATTCCCCTATCAATTCCATTGTGACCCTGTATCGATATGTAGAGGGAGAGCAAGATTTGTCTATTCTCTCGCAATTGTGCCTCTCCCTCCCCCCTCTTAACCCTCCCCCCTCCCCGTCACTCTATCACCATCCCTTGCTTGTTCCCTTTCATTCTCTTCTCTTCCAGTTGTATCCATTCCTTCTCTTCATTCTCTGCTAAAGATAGTAAGTAGGTCATTCGTCTCTCCTTTTTCTCTTTTCTCTTTCCCTCATAACCCTCTCCCCTCTTACTCCTCTCAGCACCACACATCACTCCCTCCGTGTTTCTCACGTCTTTCCTCTGCTTCTTTCATTCCAATCAGCTGTCTTTAACCCTATTCTCTTCCTCCTCCCTTACCTATCGCTCTACCCTCACCGCCTTTATCTACCGTATCCCATGCTGTATCCTTACTGTAGTATCGTATCTATCTCTATTATCTACTCTTCTTCCGTTTCCGATAATCTTCCGCAGACGGACAGTCATACAGCAAGTGAGAGTGTATCAATCGAAGAGAGTGCTCGCCATTCCCTTCAATCTATGCACGATGACAGTAGTCGTTCATCTCGTTCCATTTCAGTTCGCGATAGATGTCAATCTACCGTAATCGTCCTTATCCTTCGTATCTCTCGATATGACCAATCACCCTTCGATTATCTGTGTCTGTCGACCTGTACCTTGCCTATCTCTACCTCATTCCGACACTCTCCCCTTCCCTTCTAATATCTCTGGCTCCTCTCTCTCCCCCCTCCCCCTCCTCTAGGTCGTTCTAATCAGTTCCCAATCTCTTCTATTTCGTGACCCTTCCTAATTCCCTTCAATATCCCTCTATTCTCACTCTAATCATGAATGTGTCCCCTCGGTCGCCCCCTTGACCCTTCCCCTTCCTACTGTACTTTCTCAGTCCGTCTTCTTCTTCTCCTCTTCTTCGAATGCCTCACCACACTCCCTCCCCTTCATCTTCATCAAATGGACTCCAAAGTGGATCCAATTCTGATGTAAGTCTATTTTCCATTCACAATTGAGACCGAAAAGGCTCGCGGCATTTTTAAACAACATAATACCCTGCAAAGCGCGTTGATAAAAAAGCTAGTGCTTGATTTACCATAATTTACACTATGTCATGTAGCTTATCAAGCAACTATAGCTATGGGTTACGGTAGAACCGTCGACCTGCAAAGTTAAGCTGTATCCCCAAGAGATATCTTTGTCGTTGTGTATTGGTGATGAATGGGGGTTGAAAAACCAAGCCTTTTAATCGCATTATGAGACGGAGAGAGTGATGAGAAGCATGGAAGAATGAAGAGAGTCAGGCGATAAATAGGACGCTAATCGCGCTTGGTTTTCAAACCCTACTGATTTTCAGCCCCATCTGGAAGCGTGTCGAGTGTGCGGTGACGTCCCTGCCAAGATGCACTACGGAGTTCTCGCCTGCTTCGGTTGCAAGGGATTCTTCCGCAGAACGTCCGTCTTATCTGTCTCCCCGTCATCTACGGTCCCTGTCTATCTTCACTAACCCTGTCTCCCCTCATCTACGGTCCCTGTCTATCTTCACTAACCCTGTCTCCCCTCATCTACGGTCCCTGTCTATCTTCACTAACCCTGTCTCCCCTCATCTACGGTCCCTGACTATCTTCACTAACCCTGTCTCCCCCTAATGACTCGTGTGATTGGCGTTCTTCTCTCCCTAGTTGTAGTTGCCCCCAATGTTCACTGTTCAAGCACAGGAAAGAGGGATGAGTGAGAGAGTGGGCCTCCCTTGCACAGTCTTTGAGTACGTTAACAAGGTCCATGCTGAGAAGTGACCGATCGACTGTCGAATAGGTTATCCTCTTAAGAGACTTGCTTAGGAGTGCTGTTTTTACTTTTCCCTGACTACATACTCTCGATCTTGTACTTACCAAATTCCCTTCATTTTGCGAAATATGCTATGAAAATAATGCCCTTAATCTTCGATTTTGTTTTGAACCACCTTATGCCTTGATTCGTGCGAAAATCAAGATTGAAGACGTATCTTCATTTTTGAACTAAAGACTTGCTCATGTAGGTTTAACCAATAGTTGAAAAAAGTGAACAGTCAGATTCCCGCTATTCCACCTGTAACCATGCCCACTCATACCACAGTTGTCTCAAGCCGCTATTCCTCAAGATGCAGCTGATCTATAAATAGAGTCATTGCTCAGTGGGGAGTCTTGATCATCTCTCCTTTCTCCTCATCATCCCTTGTATACTAGTTACCCATCTCTTTCCTTATCTCCAGACACTTTCCCTTCTATCCCAGCCTACCCTTTATCTGCACCAATCAGCAGTATTGTCTGGCTACTCTTTTAATCTAAAAGGGAAATTATTATTATTATTTAATATATTAATGAACAGCCAGAGTGTTTCCCCAATTGTCAGTTGCCTGTCAATTGTCAAATGTCTCAGCTGTCATTGTCATGAGACAATGCGAGCACAGATCATAGATAACCGTGTTTCTCTGCACTCGTTTACGCACTTTTGATGACGTCCCGTGATAGGAGTTGCTCATGTGGGGAAGGAACGAAGGAGAGAGAGGACAGAGATGGAGAGATACGGTAGGAGGGAGAGTATCGCGAACTGAACTGAGGGTAGGGTGTGTGGAGGGGTACACAAGATACGAAAACGTTCATTTGACGAATGAGACAAAGTTTGAAATGAGACAAACGGGTATTATAGACAGGGAAGGAATTGGGAGAATGGAGTTCATGTAGTTAAAGAAGAAGAGCAAATACTTGGTTGCTGAACTCTTTATAGACATTTTCTTAGTATTTCGAGGGATAATTCAATTTACGCGCTGTTTAAAGCCCTCTTGCTCATAAGAAGGCTGTGTAAATATAGATGTATCCATGCTAGAATATGATGCGTGTACTCCTTGGTTACAAAGATCCGTAGCGAAAGTTGACTATCGTCAATCATTTCCGTAGATTGTAAGTATTCACCCTTTACCTCCCTCCTACTCTCTTCTTCTCCATTCTCTCCCCCTTCCCTTTTCCCTTCCTTGCACTTCACACCTCTTACAATTCTCCAATGGCCACATTTCAATCAGCTAAAATTGATAAACTAGACAAATGTTAGCCCGTCCTATAGTATATTTGTTCTTTTGCTTCATGAATAATTGTGACTATAGTGAATGGAATACGTGTTGTATTTCCAGATTAAAACGGCCTAACGAATATTCGTGTCGCTACAATGGAAAATGCATCGTCGATCGACACGAGAGGAACTCCTGTCGATATTGCCGGTTTAGGAAATGTATCGAGGCGGGAATGGATCCGAAGGGTAAGCGGTAGGGAGAGGGTTACTGTAGATCGGGGTATGTAGGGGATGAGGGAGGGATACGGTAGTCGATGCAGTACTGTACTCTTTAGCTGTGCGACCGGACAGAGATGCTACGGGACGGCATTTGGCATCGAGAGTTGCGAGGAGGTGAGGGATACGGTAGGGAAAGGATGATGGAGGACACGCACTGTCAGCCCTAGCTAAATTCTTCACTTTACAAATCCCCTGATTATCAAGAAAATCAATTTTCATGCGTGGGAAGGAATGAAGAAATCCATTCTTACCTATTGTAATAACCTGCACATCTAAAAAGGATTCAAATTTCATAAGTCTAATTTGGCGCATTCTTCGCTGGACAAAGATCTATCCTCGGAATACGATACCTTGGATTTTTTTAGTAATGTAACGCGAACCACCAAAACACGGAAAACTCTGCCGCAAAGTATTATAATAAGAAGCTTTCAAAATGTTGAGCGTTGCATTTTTCTTAGTTAGTGTACTACCGTACTGCCGTGCACCTTTTATCAAATCTCACTTTTGATTACAAACTCCGCGAAATTACACGACAAGCTTAAGTGAACGGCTAACAGTGCGTAGGAGGAGTACTGTAGATGGGAAGGGATATTGATTGGTTGGAGGAGGTGAGGGGACGGCTAGGGGGATAGCATCACTCTTTGCCAGTCTGCAAGTAAATCCCTTTGTTGTTGCACTGCAGAGGATTTGGTTGAGGGAATTTGGGACGTGTTTCGGTGATATTTGATTGAAGACAGACAGTATACGATGCTATTTCATGCTATTTATTTTATTTCATCGTAAACGTGCCTTTTCAGACAACGAAGTGGAACTTCCGAAGGGGAAGAGTGCGATTCGGAATGGACGAGGAAATTGCCCGTTGACATGAGAACTACCCTCATGCAACTCATGAACATCGAACTCATGGTCAGTTGCACCCTCCTACCCTTCCTACCCCATCCCCTACCGTAGTCCATCTACCGTATCCCCATCGATCGATTTATTCAGGTTACCGGAGGGGATGCCTTGGGAGAAACGGGCACCTCGATGTACCCACTCAATGCTAACTCACTCAGACATCTCCTCGAGGATCCCACGATTCTCGACGGGAAAAGAACTGAGGTATGGTATTCGAGGGTTACTATAGAATGCCGTATGTAGTTTGTATCTGTGTCATGAGGTTGGGCTAGCTTGCTCATGCTTATCCAGGAAAGTCATTTATTCTTCGATTACGGTATGGGACTGTACATTAAATATAGAATGGGTTACTGTAGGTTGAGGGATTATTCTATGTCCTTAATCAGTGCCTTCTATGCACTCCTCTAATCCCCGTCTATCAGATGCGCTATGATGGCTTCACTCGTGTGGAGAATGTGTCCCAGTTGATAGCAGTTGCCCATCGGTTAGTCTCCCTCTTACAGTACCCCTCATACCGTACCCCCTCCCCCTCCCCTCTCTTCCTACCGTAATCCCTTCAGTGGTATCATTGCGTCGGTCGATTGGGTCGACCATCTCTTCGATCTGGTCGATGCTCATAATCTGGATGATAAGGTGAGCCTAACTTAGTCTTTCCTTAGTCCTCCCTTATGTCAACCCTAACCTTAATCCTTAAGATGTTACTAGTGAAGAACGGTTTCGCCTCTCTGATGGTCTTCTCTACAGCCGTAGCCACAGCTAAATCTCGTGCCTCCCCCTCCTCCCTCAATCTCGCCAATTTCGGCTTCGTCCCTGCCGACGTTGGAAACGCCTTCGAGGAGCCTTAGTGAGTTGGAGACTAGAGTGTAGTTTGTACACTGTGAGAGATCAAAGATCACTTCTTACGAGAGATGAAAGATCACTTGCAGCCATCTGGGTGGTCGTGTGGTTCCCCGTATTCTCGATGAGTTGGTTCTTCCCCTTCGTCAGATGCACTTGAAAGAAGAAGAGGCCGTTCTCTTCAAGGCGATTATCGTATTGAATCCTCGTGAGTTCAAGGGCAAATCAACTGACAATGAAAGAGTTTAGGGGTTCATATCTTTATTCCTTTCATAGTGTAATATCTAGGTTTCGAGCTAGCAGTTTTAACTTACCTTTTGCAGAACTTCGAGGCCTTTCTCAGGATGGATCCGAGACGATTGCGGATCTGAGAGATCGGATACAGGTGCGGTAATCGAGGCAACTACAGTAACCCTTTGCCTTCAGGAGACATTATATCATGTGGTCCGTGAGACTCATCCAAAGGAGGTTGCTTCATCTCGATTCGGAAACATCCTTCTACTCCTTCCCTCTGTTATGGTGAGTTTTTAGTTCTCTTGATCTTTGATCTTTGGTCTCTTCAGATCATCGGTAATATGATATGCGAGAACCTATCGTTCGTGCAGTCTTTTGGAACGATGGTCGATGAGCTAATGTGTGATGTACTGGCTGATATGCAGCCATCCAATGATGCGGATATGAGAGATCAGGTGAGGAGACTAGACTGTAGTCATCTGGATGGATTGGAGTCATACGTGGGCAGCCTTCCAAGCAATATTTTGAGAAACGGGCCTACCAATGTACGAAATTAAAATTATCAAGCATGCCAATTGAAATTTTCTAGGAAATATGGACCTACCAAAACAGTATTTCACGAAAATGTGGGCCTACCACCCGTACTTCGGGTCGATGCGCACGTATGATTGTAGTCCAGATGGATAAAGACTAGAGTGTAGTAATTTAGATGGATGCATTGCAGCTGGATGGTTACGAGCACTCGGATGGAATGAATCATTCCGAGTCGTGCTCGTCCCTCGATTCTCTTGATTCGAGTGTGTCGTGTGCATCTAAGAGGTCGAGGGATTCCATTGAACAGAACGTCCCCGTTCAACCCTCCATGACATACAAGTGAGTTCTTCTCTTGCCATACCCCTTACAGTATTCCTTCGTAGCCATCCCCCCTCACCTCCTACCGTACCCTCCCCTCCCCTACAGTACCCATTCCCTCCAGTTTCTCGTCTCCCTCGCTGTCAGTGAATGAGTCAAGTCCGTCTTCAATGAATGCAGCCGCTTCTCTTCCCAATCTCGGTCAACTTCAAGATTCCGATCCAGACTACAATCTCACGCTTACTCCCGATATGTTCTCGGGAATGCGTCAGGTGCTTCTATTCATTACATTTTAAACTATTAGGCTATTGATTAGATATCTTTGATCTCTAATCAATAGTTGATCTTTGATCTCTACCGAACGGTCTCTGTTCAGGCCTTAGCTCCACAAATTCCGCAGTCGTCCACTCAATCGTCGAGTAACGGAGTGCAAGAGAGACCTCAGACCCCGCCCAACTCTCCTGACAGGCAATACTGACCTTTGATCTGTGATCTCTGGTCTCTACCGTAATCTCGCTTGCAGGACTACATTCGCAGAGCGGCCAACCTTCTATATCGAGTCGACACATCACAAGTTCGCTGTGACTACAACTTCGTTCAATGGGTGGGTTCCCATTGAGTGTCCCAGCAGAGTTTTGCATCAGAGTTCTTTTCATGGCTATGCTTCGTGAGCGTAAACAACAAAGTCAAAATGAAACATAATCACTAAAATCATATCTTTTTGGAAGCTTTTTGGAAATTGGGAAGGTCGGATCATATGAGTGTTGAGAGTGTCTTAGTCGTAGATCACAAAGTTCCAGGCTATGCAATGGTCCCAGATTACAAGAGAGCAGATTACGGGTTAATAAATGGCATACTTTCTAAGGTGAATTGGGTGAAGATGTTGAGTGTCAGTTTAACAGTGAATCAGATGTATGACTGCTTGCTAGTCGTGCTGAATGACATGCTCAAGTAGTTCCACAGAAGAAGGTTAACCTTTCCGGGGTCAACCTTCCTCCTCACTTAATGCGTTTCATGGAGAAAAGGATAAGGATTTGGTTAGAGTGGCAGAATGCTGGGGGCGCTGAGAAACTGGGCAAGTTTGAGTTCCTTGATGCGAAGTTGAAGAAAGACGCGAGGAAGTGTCATGTGAACAGAGAGAAAAGGTTAGTTGAATCGGGCAGAAAGGATGCATTCTATAGATATGTGAATCAACTGACTAAGGTCAAACAAAACGAGATAGAGTCATTGGTGCTTCGTAATGGATGCACAATTGACAAGGACGATGAAAAGGTAGAGTTGCTGAGTTGGTCATTCTCTCGAGTGTTTACACGAGATAATGGTTCGCTTCCGGCGTTCAAACCAACTCTTTGAATAACGACAGAAAATACGAAGTTAGTGAATTGCTTTCGAGACATGTGATATGTGAAATGATAGAGAAATGGAAAAACTCATCTTGCAAAACTCCGGACAACATTAATCTGTTTTTCATAAAGCAGATTGCGGTACCCCTAGCAGAGCCCCTTGAGATGATTTTTTGGGAGTCTTACGAAAGAAGTGAAGTGCCAGACAAATGGAAAACTTCGATAGTTACTCCGCTGAAAAAGAAGCCTCCTTTCAGTTCACCGAGTAACTATCGACCAGTTTCCATTACAAGCTTCTTCTGCAGTTTTCGAGAGGTGCCTAGTCAAGAAACTTGGAGATGATTGCGAGCGCTATCATTTGTTCCCTGATACGCAGTTTGGTTTCCGCAAGAATAGATCTGCAGAGGACCAATTATTGGAGTGCTTCAATGACTGGAGTAGATCATTGAATGAGAAAGAGTCAGTAGATGTTGTGTATTTCGATTATGCAAAGGCCTTCGATACGGTCAGTCACCCAAAACTGCTGCACAAATTGGCCTTATTGGGATTCCCTAGACTGGCTCTGAAATGGATCTACGCATATTGACTGGACGAACATTTAGAGTGAGAGTGAATGAGACTTTGTCCAGTTCAAGGGATGTCTGTAGCGGGGTACCTCAAGGATCGGTGCTAGGCCCTATTCTATTCAACCCGTATACTGCGGAACTGCCTCATTTGATTTCCAAGCATGGATGCAAATCCATGACGTTTGCTGACGGTCTAAAAATCTACAAATCGTTTTCTCGTGGAAAGAATGACTCTTCAATTCAATATGCTATAGATGCTGTGAGTGAGTGGAGTGAGAAGTGGCAGTTAAGAATTGCGAATGAAAAGTGTTCAGTCGTATGCATAGGGACAAACGGGCTATACGAGGCTACCACATCAACGGCACGCAACTCGATTGCGTGTCTAGTATTCGTGACTTACGAGTGATAGTGGATAGCAACCTGAAAATGAGCCAAAATACAAAAATCATATGCCAGAAAGCTGCCGCTAAAGCCAATCTAATGTTCCGAGTGCTGAGCAATACTAATGCAAACACACTGGTGAATGCATATCAGATCTATGTGAGGCCGCTTCTAGAATTCTGTCCTACGGTAATGCGACCTGTGAATCAGCGTGATCGAGATAAGATTGAGAGAGTGCAGAAGATGTATACTCGACGTGTGTTCTATAGATGTCTTGGTTATACCTATGAGAACCGACCATCTGCGACCGAGCGAAACAAACATCTCAGTTTGCACTCATTAGAATACAGAAGGAGAAGATTTGATATCCATAAGGCGTACGAATTGATCTATGGAACTAGTCGTCTTAGTAGAATTGCTGAATCATTCTTCACCTTCACTCAGTCTCGTACGCGTGGGGCAAGGTTTCAAATTTGTGACCATAAGGCCTCTCATCGTGCGAGGTATGAGGGTTTCGCTAGCCGTGTCTCCCGGGAGCTTATTCCCCTGTTACAACATGGGAATTTACCGACAAACATAACCGAGCTTCAGACTATTGTGCGAAGGGCTCTAAGTAAGCAATAGGCTTAGAAAAGAGCGAGCTTTTTGCCTTAGCCCCTTTCCTTCCCTTCCTATCCCCACACTCCCCCTCCCGTACCTTGATGCGGATAAATGTATGTATGTATCTACTGTCCTGCATCATCTTTGTTCCCTTCAGCTATCCAGTCACTACTCAGCCTCAACAGACGGATATTCAGCAGATGTCAATGGGAATGGCTCAACCACCCCCACAGCAGGTACATAAATACTATGAGTGAAGGGGAGACTCTTTATGTTATGGACACTTACACTTCGTAAACAAAGCGTCGAAACTTTTTGTCGTCTCTCGATTGTCCTTCTTCCCACCTACCGTACCTTCTTCCCACCTACCGTACCCCCGACCCTCCCGTAATTCAGATGTTATGCAAGTCAAACTCGCTCCCCCAACACTACTCTCCCCAACTCGATCAATGGTCTCCCCCTGATCCTCTCAATGGCTCCACTCCCATGGACTACGACGATTCGATGAATGGTGGCTATTATCAGTAGTTACCTCCCCATTTCCACTCCTCATATTCCCTACCGTAGTCTCTAATCACCATTCGAATTCCCGCCCTCGCGCGCCAATTCAAATCATTTCTTCATTGTTTCTCCTCATATAGCCTTGCCCTATCACGAGTTGCTCTTCTTCGTATACCGTAATCCTTCTCTTCACACACGGTCTCTTCTCATTTCTCGTCAATTCAATCAATAATCGCTCCCCGAGGGAGTATTCGTAGTGTAGTCTGATCATGCTTGTATTTCATAGTTTGCATATTACATAGTTTGTAGTTTGATCCCATCACTGATACAGTATGCCTCCCCCACTCACCCTCACTTCCCATCTTGTCTTTCTCTATTCCACTCAGTTCCTCATTCAGCCTTTTCTCGTTGCCACTCACACTCATTTCTCCTCACTTTTCTTTATGCGCCAGAATGGATAAAAATAGTTTTATTTATTACAATTGTGAGCCTAGAAGCAGGCAATGAATAGTGTGTTATTCTACAGGATTCATTGATTGATTGGACAGTAGGATACACCGAAGACAAGCCTTGCACAATATACAACGAGTCTATTGAGCCCAGAACACAGCAATAATATAGTATAATATTATAATAGTAGACTACACTCTAGTCATAGCTCGTGAGAAGTAGGGATTGTTTAGCGGAGAAGAGCAGCATAAAGCATGAGAATAGGGAAATAAGGCAGAGAATGGGAAGGGAGGAATACAGGAAGTGGGAATTAGAGAGAAGAAGAGGGAGAGAGTGAACGGGGATACGGTATGGTGAGGTCTATTAGGGGAATGACATACCATATGACATGACATATGACATAGCCGTTGTCATCCCTGTCTATCCCCTTCCCCTTACTCCCTTGTCACTCCTCCCCTCCCTGCCATCGCAGTTCGAATCTCAGCCGCCAACACGTCTCTGTTCCGAGTGTCGGCTGTCTTCTCCAGGGAACGGAGATCAGAGACGATCTGAAGGGGATAGTCTTGAACGGAAAGGGGACGGGTACGGTAGACTAGGAGGGGTACGGTATTCTCTGTTACGGAAAAAAGTATTAATAGCGAATAGTACGCAAGGTAGTACGGTAACTGAGGATGGTTACCTTCTTGGTCTTTCCGAAGTAGATCTCGTTGAGAGTCATTCTCATCTTCGACTCCTGCTCCTGCAATAGATATCCCGTCCCTATTCATCTACCGTATCCCTTCCCTCTTCCTCTCCCCCTTCTCTTCTCCCCCTCATCTTTAATGCAAAGCACAATCAGATAGATGGCAGAGAGGGAGAAGAGAAGAAATATGGAAGAGAATGAAAAATATGAAAATTACTTGAAAAATAAGAGGTAAGATGAAGCATACCTCGATCATCTTTCCCATATTGACGAGATGAGGAGTTGTGTCAGTGATGGAACAGTCTTGCTCACACTCAAATTAGTCATTACAATTACTATTTCCTCATTAAATATCAAATACATATAGTATTATTTCACATCATAATACCATTCGGACTGCAATCAGCCCTGTGTATATCTGTTTTCCATTACTACTTCATCATACTCTTCTAATCCCCCCCTAACCTGTCTAGTCAGACTTCCTCCGAGATTCATGATTCCACTCTCAGTCTTGCTCGTTTGCAGCCACAGCATAACAGTGGAAGTGAGCTTGTAGTGAGCTTGTCGTCCCTGTGACCTAATCCATCACCCTATCGAGACTACCGTAATCAGGGAAGGCAAAGAGTACTTCCGACAATTGCTGCCCATACAGTTTCCCTACCCCCAATAAGTGAGAGAATACAATAAGCAAGAAGAAAAGTTTAAACGTAAAGTACTGACCCGATCAGCGATCTCGATAACATGAATGGAATCCCAGCATCCACGGACATTTCTGTTGTCGCACGACTGCAATAGAACGCATACTGAGAGTGTAAAGGACTCAATACAACTGACATCAATATCCCAATCTGTCCATCTATTTATATTTAGCACAAGGTTCTCTAACCTTCTTCAGGAGTACGATTCCAGCGAATCCGTGGTTTTCCAATTCCCAGAAGTAGACTGAAGAAACGCCTCCATCGAAGTACCTACGAAGCAATTCATTCAAAAGCTGCATAAACACATACTCTTCGTCCTCCCCATACGTATAATCGTTCCTACAGGATCCTATCTGCTCATTCCCTCGACCACTCTCTAAATCAGCCTCATAACTGAATTGGAATTATTCTCTCTTTCCAGCTGTGGCATTGCACGGAGAATAGCGTACGAGTAGGGAAAGAGGAGAGGGGGAGAAGAGGAGAAAAGGGAGAGGAAGAGAGGGGGAGACCCTTTCCAGAGTGACTCAACCCTGTCCATCTTACACTCAAACGTTAACCACACTCCATGAACATACTTATCTACCAAAAGCACGCTTATTCCACTCAAGTTAGGCTGTATTGTGAACGAACTTTCCGTCGCTATTCCACATGTACAATAAATCAAGTCTAATTATGGGACCGATTTATTCTTTCTCGATTTCATGATAGACGTTCGCCAAACATTGACTGAAAAGCGACCGTTGAACTTATTGGTAGGAACTCACCGTACCCAAGCCTGAGCTAACAACGACAAATGAATGGCATTAGCCTCTACTCTCACTGCATTCAAATGCTAAGGAAGAAGACAGTACTCACATGTCCCTATAAGCCTCGAAGGCAGCATTGGCCTCTATCTCGAGAGTCCTCAGCCTCTCCGAAGGAACCGTCCCGTCCTCAAGGGGAGGATCGTACGTGTTCGTCCAGGGGGAACTGCAGAGATCAAAGATCACAAGCTGACGGTCATAGATCAAAGATCATCTCGAGAACTGACCGATAGCTGTCTCCGTCCCTGTTGTAGTCACAGGTCAAGTACTCCTTGCCCGTCTCCTTGTCCTTAACATTCCCACTAATCACAATGCAATCCCTTTGTTCCGCTTCCTGTCTAGTAGAGTTACTCCAATAGGTTCTCTTTCTCTCTCCACCATTCGTGGTTCAGATTGAATTCTACTTCAATTTCCTTTTCTGCTCACGCGACACTGTTTGAGCAACTGTAGTGGGCCAGGAAATGAATGAGGCAAACCATCCTAGACTAGGCGTCGCCCTTTCCAGTGAATTCACCCTTCAACTATCACATAAACTTCCTTTTCATCAGGAGCGCCAGTTCATTGAGACCCTGTATATGCTTTTATCCACCTACTCTACCCTTTAATTTATGAAAAAGGATAATAAAGTATAGGGAATATAGGGATACCTTGGCAATACGCAGCGGCTGGTCGACGGTGGTCAAGAGTTCCTCGCAGAGAGCGGGAGCGAGATCTCAACAGTATGCATATTATGAGTCACCTCTTTCATAACCATAAGAATAACATTACAATACGCCATCAGCCATCAATATTTTCCCTTATTTTGACAACCAACGAAAAGGGAGGGAAAGGCAAGGAACCGATGAGTTCGGCGAGGTTCTTCTCGCATTGTTGAGGGGGAAGTCGACGCATGAGGTCGAGTGCACAATCCAACTGCTTGTCCGTCTTAATACCACATCCTCTACTAATAAACTTTAAAAAACCAAACTAGGATTTCAATGCAAAGTTGATTAGTGCTATCGAATGCATCCTCGTGAACTATGTGGTGTGGATACGATTTCAAAGAATCTCGTCTCGAATTTGAATTTAAATGAGTCAAACCAATTGCTTGTGAAAGGGGGCCTTACCATGTTGAAGATAAGTGCACGGAAGACGTTGGAAAGGTCGATTGAATCCCCTGCCAGAATGCAGAGGAAAAGGAAGGGAAATGGAGAGGAGAAAAGGGGAAGAGGGGAGGGCTACTGAATTACTCGGAGGGGTTAACAACTGAAATGGAAGATGTCGAGGGGGCAGGGGACAGATCAATACGAGGGCGATGAATATGAATGGAAGAACGAGTGCTTTGAACGGATCAATTAAGGGAGAAGAATATCGATTGAACGGAACACCGAACACTCAAGGTTCGTGTGGACAATGGCCACACAGACACCCTCTCACACCTCTCTCTTTAACCCCCTTCTCTAGATATTCACTCTCTCCCTCGAAAAAGACGCCCATCGAGAGAATAAGAGAGTTTGCGAGGATTGGAAGAGACAAGAGAAGGCAGAAGAGAGGGAGGCAACAGAGGGAAGAGTGAGTGGTCTACGGCGAGAGAGCATTGGAAAGCAGAGAGGGCAGACAACGAGAGTACCGTATTCTGAATAGGAGCAACGAGTGTCGTGCTGGGGCACAAACACATTCAAATGATTTAGGCGCGAACAGAAAAATTGCCAGTTTCGATTTTACCGCGAAGGAGAATCTTAGTATCCTCAGACGAACTCAACGTCCATAGCAAGTTTGAAAAATCTTAAAAAATTACTTTACCGTAAATGAAAGATTACAATAGTTAACCTGAGGTTCAAAACAACAACGAAACAATTCAACTACCAAACAAACGAACAGCTTAGTCGCTCGGACAAACAAACACTACTTTAGTACAGGATTATTTAGCACAGAAGGCTCATCTCAAAACGTCTCAAATTAAAATTTAAAAAAATAGACATAGAACTATGAAAAGGGAAGATAATAGAGTAGAGGCTTCGTCAAATACAGTAACCCTCATACATCAATAGGATCCCCATTATCCGATTCGATCGACTCATTCATGTCCTGTTCTCTCGAAGAGTCTCCCCCTACAGCCTCGCGACCTGCAATAGGGATTACGGTAATGAAGATTATGGATTACGGTAAGGAGAAAGAGAAAGAGCGTACTGGACGACTTCCACGATTCGTTCTGTCTTCTGTCACTGTTGTCGAGGGGTCCGATAGAGGGGGATACGGTAGTTGAAGAGTCGATATTGAAGGGGACGAAGAAGGTGGAACGACGTCGGCTGCTCAACGAATTCTCCCTCACCAGTCCACTCTGACGAATTGGCTGCAATTATACAGGATGCATTCGAAAGAGCACAATGATTGTAATTTACGGGGTAGGACCCCTCCCGCCCGCAGGCCACTGTTTACCATGAAATTACCCCCACCGCTGTTCTAAATTATCGATTTACATGGATACCCTACCGCCTCTGGAAAAATGACCTCTACCGCAAAAATAATTTCAAGTATGAGTATTTATCCCCTGCACTGAACACCCACGAGTCATCTGGCACAAAGTATAATAATAATAAGAATTTTTGAGCACCCATAGCTTACTTACATTAATGAGCTTCGTTACACTATGCTTTCATCATCAATAAAGCATCCCAAAAATTTTTACTACCGTAGCATACAGCCCTTTACTTATGTACCCTACAGTAACCTACAATAGTGGGTTTCTTGGACGGCGGGAGTACGGAATCATCGACTTCATCCTCCTCCTCCTCTTCCCTTCCTCTCTTTCCACTTCTTCTCTCGATGGCCTCCTTGAGTATGTCTACAAATTTCCTATCTCCTCACCCCTTCCATAACTGTTCAATCAGTCTAATTCCCTCTCCCACACCCCTTCCCCATTCCAACCCACCCTCTTCTTCTATCGTATCCTCTTCTTCCTCCTCGTCCTCTTCCTTCCTTGTAGTCTCTACTTCTTCATCCTCTCCTCCACTCTCCTAAAATACCGTAACCCTTTTCATCTTAAATACCGTAACCCTCAATCCACTCTAACCTGCACATCATGCCCGTCCTCGTAACTCTTGTCGTATTCCTTGCTAGGAGTCACTCCACTCGTATCTGTCATATTCCCCGATTCACCCATTACGCAAATGCGTCGATAAATTAAATTAAATTAAATTCCTTATTCCTTATCCGATATCCCTACCAATCCCCTTACCAGTCCGTGTATCCTGCATGTCTCCCCGAGCCATTTCCATTACATATTCTGAAATCGTCGTAGATTTTTTAAATCCAAAAATGGTAAAGTATTCGAATAAATTATGCCAATAAGTGTTTACCATTGTTCCTGTTCCTCGCCACTCCATTCCCCCTTCTCTTCTCCTTTTCCTTCTTCTTCCCTCCCCCTTCATTCAATCCTTCTTCTCCTTCCTCCACTACCACTTGCTGAGAGGAAGAAGCCGATTTGACAAAAAGTGATTTGATTGTGAGAGAAGAACTGCAATTTGTACGAAGGATACTGTACATGGCAGACTCTACCAGGAAGAGCTAGAGGATAAGGTAGTTATGGTAAGGCTAAGGTAAACAAAGACTAACTTGAGATACGACCTGTCACTGAGACTTCGAGTGATTGGAGGAACCTCAATTAGGTAATTTCAGTTCAAACTGTTCAAACTAGGTGCAAAATGCACTTAAAATGCACAGGTAGCGTTTAGTTCTGAGCTATGTGATCCAAATGGAGAATAATTCCACTAATTGCGCATCAAAGCAATCGCATAAACTGGTAAAATCTGATCATGGATTCAGGTGCCTAACAATAAGAAGATGTTTCATTAGATGTATCAATAATATGTGAATGAAGAATAAATAAGAAGTCACGTACCTTGAAGGAATTGTAAGAACGAGAGAACCGAAGATTGGAATGAGAAGCACGAACGAAGTTAGGGGCTTGGTAACCCTTGGGGGTTACTGTAATAGGTACGATGATTAGGAAGAAGCATACAGTTATTCCTCTCATTGGGAAAAATGAAACAATTCTTAGAAAAATATGTGTTCATTTACTACTTACTAATGTTTATTGTATAGGTTGTGACAGAATATACAGCTTATTGCTAGTTGAAATAACGAAACAAACCGCCAGGGAGGTATTCGATGCGGAAGATGGGACACAGTCCACCAGACACATCGTCTCCTTCCGGAAGTTCGTTCAACGACTCGCAAGCCTCCATATTACATTTATTTTTGTAAGTAAGAGTCAAACTAAGTAATAAAAGAATTCTAGTAATTAGAGTATA
>LS834145.1:276403-328216 GCA_900490955.1 Micoletzkya japonica
TCCGTTGTCGATTACTTGCTAGTGACTATCCATCTCGATTCTCTCATAGATTCGTCCCCCATTAGCTCCTGCATTCCCCTCTTGTGCTCTCTCCACGGGTCCTCGACTACTCTCGTGCACTCGTTCCCTCTCACGATGTGCAGACTACAGTCCTCAAGGTCTCATGCTGTCCCTCCCAGCAGTCACTCAGTCAGTCGCAAGTCAGTCGCAGTCGATGGATTCAAGCAACATAGAGCATCCCCCCTTCCCCACCCCCCCACCTATCGATCATTCACTTCTCAACCTCACGTCTTGGAAGCACTCTCACACCCTTTCCTGTCCCGTCTCATGCACAAACATGTCGATAAATAATATAATAATATAATACATACCTCATCAATGTGATCGAGTACTGCTCTCAGTTCGATAGAACTCCATTGAAGAGTAGGAAACGGAATGTCTACTTGCTTAGTCGGACTGAAATTTACTCATCAAGCACAACTAATAAAAACGAGAACCTCTTCAGATTCGCAGCTCGTTCCTTGTGGTCGAGGGAAAGAGTGAACCTCTCCACAAAGCGATTGACAGCTTCATTCGAGAAACGGAAGATAAGTTCGATGTTCTGCAATTCCGATCCTGCTTGGAACAGCTACTATTATTCACCTGTGCAAATCCCAAATCGGCCGCCACCGAAGCTCCCTCGATACTCGGAGTTATTCCCATTCCTCTGTTGTTCGGATCGGAACCACGAATTATCTTGAGCGGAACACCTAAAAAGGGGGCGTTCGAGGATAAAAAAAACTAGTTTACCGTTCAGAACGGTTTCCTCGAAGCATATGTCATCCAGATAATCCCGTTTCTCGATGATTCGAGAGAAAACAATGACGATTAGTTGACGAAGGGGCGATGAGGATTGGAATGAGTCCCTCGACAACTGAAAAGACCTGTATCGAAAAGATAACGGTAGCTGCACCTTACCTTTTCCGGACGCTCCATCAAGAGTTTTTGTATAATGCGTTAAACGCTCTGAAAGTAGAAAAAAAAGCGAAGAACGGAAAAAATGTTAAAGAAAACTCATCTGGTAAACAAATCGATAATTGTTTCCCAAAGAATTACGGTAGAATCGTATGATCTACAGTAACGTATTTCATTTTTTTGAAATTGAAATTTGCTTCATGCCTATAAATTAATGTCAGTTTTTTTTCCAGATTAATTATTTTACATAATTTTTCCAAAGTATCATAAATCGAAAAAATTTTCCAATAACGAAGCAACTGTTAGCAAAAATAGCAAACTCGTTTACCGTACGAATAACCGTATACATACATCGAAACAACCTATGCATACAACTTTGATACTTCCTCTCCCAATAAATTATCATTAGCTAGTCTTTTTCTTCTTCTCGACCAAATCTCCGACTTTCTTCTTCGAAACGGTCTTCATCCGGCCTCCCGCAAACTTGTGCCCATCGTTCCTATGAAGTATACGTTAACTGTCCCATTACACTCATCAATTCCCCAACTCTTCCCATAATGAATAGCTTACTTCGACATAGCCTTTTGGTCTCTGCACCCCTTCCCTCCTTCCCAGAACTGAGTCTTCTTTCTCGTCGTTGCTTCATTGCACTTCACACATGGTTTCGATACTTGGAATGGCTGAACCCCACCAATTCTACAGTACCCACCACCTACCGTAATCCCGTACCTGTTCATGACTACAGTGTCCACAGACCATTCGATTGGCCACCTTCATTTCGTGTTCTCCCTTTACCGTCTCCTCATGACACGTATCACAAGGGAAGAGTCGACCACAACAGGGGAACCTGCACATCAATCACTTCCAATCCTACCATAACCAGTCGAACCTGAACCATCGATAGCTCTTCTTGTAGTGAGAGCAGGTCCCGAGAGAGGGGAGAGGCTGTCCTTCAACGGGCCCCCCTCCTCTGTCTTTCGTCTCCCTTGTTCGCTGCAGTTTAGGCAGACTAGAACGTAGTTTGATCCGGATCCCCGCGTATTCCCAATAACCTCCTAGCCGCTTCGTTGTCTTCCTCCCTTCCGAAAGATCCGTGGAATCGTGCAGATTGTATAGTGAATTCGATGAGGGAATGACACCCCCGACACCACGATTTGTGAACAGAACCGAATTGCAGGTTCTCAATGGGATCACATTAAAATAAAAGAGTTACAGTACACCCAAACCTCTGCTTGCTACAGTAGTCCAGCTACATAACCTACCGTATAACTACCGTATTGAATACCTGCACATCATCCACTCGATTGCAGGAAAGACAAACGAAGCGAAGAAACGAACGGAGAAGAATGAAATCGATGGGACGACAGCCAATACAGGAGAGAAGAGCGAGGGTAGAGGAGGAGGGATGGACGAGGGACGACGTCACCCTGAAGGATACTGTATCCGCTCATTGTGCAAGGGGTACGATAGCATTGGGTTACGGAAGAGACCAACGTTATCGATTGAGCATGTCCACATTTACTGCATCGCGCAGCCTTCTTCGTCCCATCCACTTTCGTCGTCTCCTCTCGAACCTACAGTAATCAGTATGGTCTATATCAATCGATACTCCACACACCTCTGCACATCTCGCGCATTTAAGGAGTACGGTAATTGCAGTCGCTTCGAGAGTAGCAATATTTGCAGAGGCATCGGACCAGGTTATTTGCATCTGAAAAATGAAACTAAGTAAACGGGATACGGTAGCAACCGTAACCTGTATATTGGGTCGTTCCCTGTGTTCCTTCCTCTCGACTTTCTCAGTCCCTTCATTGTCTTCACTCTCTTCTTCTTCTTCACTACTCTCCACTTCCATCTCCTCCATCTTCTCTCGTATCTCCTACAGTAATCCATTCCATCCCCTACAGTACCCTCATTTCCCCTTCACCTCATTTCCATCCTCTCCACTTTCCTCTTTCTTCTCTTCTCTCGTTGGCATTACAAGTGATATTCCAGCCCTTTCAGCATCAAATATCAGTTTAGTCTTCCTCAGCCCGTCGATGAACAACTTCAGAACCTGAACCAGTCCATCTCTTCATCATCTACAGCAACCCCAATATCTACAGTACCCCACCTACCATACCCTCTTATCGACCCGTTGTATCAACCACTTGCCATACGCTCCATATGCATTCCTCTTCTCATTCTCATTGTGTCTCATCTACAGTAATCACCATAAGCCCGTAATAAACCATGAAATACCTCAATTTCCTTGTTCAATTCAGACTCGATATGTCTGACAAGAGGTTGGGGCATAATGGGATTGTCGTTGAGGGGAACTCCTATCGAGGGATGGGCTATGGGATGGCCCCCTCGAAGAAACACTGACAACTGGACACTCTTGATGTCGAAGGGCTGAAGGCTACGGTGCATTCTAGCTAATTACTAAGATTACGGTAGCATCGACTAGAAGGCGGCTGCTCACCCATTCCGGTTCTGTGATATTGTACGAGAAGAAAACAGCTATGGGTGTCTCCGTTCCAAGCACATCCTTCACTTCTTCCCCTCCTTCATCAACCACTTTCGTTCCTTTGAATCGTCGTTTGAAATAGACAACCTGCACATCAATCATCTTCTAGCTACGGTAACCCTCACTCTTCACCTCACTTTCCCTCAACTTCCGCTGTTCTTCTTCTCCAAGCGTTTCCTTAGTCAGCATAATTACTTTCGGAATTACTCGATTATTCTGATTTCGTTGAGTAGATGCCATTGGTGGAGGCACGATGACAGCGGGAACAGTACCCTCTCCTACAGTACTCTCCTCGATGACTACCGTACCCTCTTCTCCAGTCTTCTCTGCAGCCTTCTCTCCATCTACCGTATCCCTCCCCATCTTCGGTTTCGCATGTTTAAAAGGGCATGCATCACCCTCTCTACATCCCTTCTTCGTATTGAAGAATCGACATCTTCCCGGTCTTCGCTTCGAAGCAACGGGGACTCCTTCAGCGACTTCCCGGGTTACTGTAGCACCCTCATTCTCGGCATTGGTAGTCGGCGCCTAAAGAAGCATCAAAATTTCACAACAAGTTGCAGTCTTATATGCAGATCCTACAAACTTCCAACTCAACTTTCTAGGTCGTAATCGTCTGAATTCGGTTCGATTAGACTTGGATTGTGCTGCTTTTCCCCTCGTCTTCTCCTCTTGTGACATCTTCTCCTTCCCTTGCACAAACTCATACACTCGTTAATCGTATCCAAGTATCAACTGAGAATAGCCAATCCCATGCTTCCATGTCTATCATCAACAAACATCTCATCTTTCAAATCTTTCATCTTCTCGTAATACTCTCTTTCCCCTAACATCGCTCACAACAGCAACGCCCCTCGAGTACAAGCATAGTGCATAAGACAACGTATAGCATATAATAATTACTTTCTCTTATTTAGCTTTCTCTTATATACAATCGGATGATGCTATAACAAGACGAGCACCGACTACAAAACAATTAAGTAAATAAGTCATAAGACGAACCCGATCTCTCGAAAACAAGCATTTTTGGATGGTGAAAAGAAGCGTGAAATGGCTAGTAATAAATAACGAGTAATTGGAAAGGAAAAGATCTGTGTATCACCATTCTACACCACAGTCCCTTATTATCGACCTATAATACACAGCAAGCAATCACAAATATTAATACCGTATACTCTTCTCTTTCAGACTACACTCTAGTTGTAGTTTGTAGTTTGGTCTACACATCGTCCACTCCGACCCCTCGTCTCAGGATAGTCGCCAATTTGTTCGTCGCCGCTTGCACATCAACCTTGGCTCCTGAACAGCCAACCTTCCGTAGACTACAAACTACAAATGAATGATGTAATCCCCGTAAACAGCGATTACTTCCCTCGTGTAATGTGATAGTTGAGGGGAATGCGCGCTAATCCCTGCTATATTCCTCTTAGCAAGTAAGTATCGCTAGCATCTAGTTTGTAGCTGATATATTCCACTAACAATAAGCCCTATGCACCCATTCACAGTATCCTCTACAGTATCCTCTACAGTACCTGCAGCAGTCCAAGTAGTCCCGCCCTCCGCTCTCGACAAAGCGAATAGTTCGGTGAAGGTTGGATTGACAGGATGCATTGCAACATTGGCCAACCCGTCTTCAGCCATTTGCCTGGATCAGAGTCAATGACTACCGTAGCCACTACAGTACTCTCCATTACACCCACACTCCATGCATGTCTTGCACTACTCCATAATTATTCAACTACACCTTCTATGAAATCCCTGAACTCTACAATAACCCTAATCATTTTCTATTCTACAGTAACCCTCTAACCTTCCTTCAACCCTTCCAACATCCTCTCGTGAAGTTAACAAAGCTGCCAATATCTCAACCGGACAAGTGGGGAAGTTTCGCGTGAAATTGGCAATCTGAACGGGGAAGTTTAAGGGGAGTAATGGAATTACTATCTCTCTTCCTTCTTACTATGTGATGGAAGTGAAGAGACTCCGTAGACTTACAATAAGAGGCATGAGTGATCTGTCGGTCGGGCTGAGAAGGGACGCCATCTCAGGCAGTATCTTGTGTATATCTTCCAGCTGAAATCGACCGTTTCTCTCCCTTAGTCCCCTCTTATTCTCACCTTCTCCTTGTCCTTTCCCACATAATCAAGGAATATCTCCTTGAGCACTCCATAGTCTCTCTCCAATTGATCCACTGCTCGCGATCGTTCCGAATACGCAGCGAAGGTGAGACGCCTGAAAGGGATACGGTAAGTGACGGGGGTACTGTAGGCAATGACGCTACTCTGGTAGTGCAAACAAGAAGAAGACAAGTGGAGGTACTACATGGAAAGGAAGGTGTATAATAGTGAATTGACCGTGTCTCGATCGCCTTCAGATACTCTCCCACAATTCTCATCTGAAGTTGTCGTGTGAGGCGAATGAGTAGTTGGTGTCTCAGATGGCTGTGGTCATGCAGGTAATCACGAAGAGTCGCACTGATCACTCCCACGGGATCGGCACCATCCATCCTAGAGGGAAGAGGTCTTCACAGGGCAGAGGAAGGCAGAGGGAGCATGCATGGGCCAGTCTTCTCCTAACATTTATGCAGGCTACCTTACATAGTTAGGGAAAATCAAATGCAGCCATCTTTACTAACGTCTGATCGGACAATCTCGCCCATGAATGAGAAGGAGAAAGGAGCACTCACCACTTCCTCGTGAAGATATCTCCCAGATGCACTTTGATATCCTCTTGAACCTCTTCCATTAGAACGCTTAGCCTGCAATAGTCAACTGTCCACTACTCATTCAATTTACTGCAGTACGAAGATACAGTACCCCAAGAGTAACTCTTACATGGCCGTAGCTCCACTCTTCCAAGACTCGACCAGTCTGTCGATATGTTGGATGACGTCATTCCTTCTCATAGCCCCTCTCGCACTATGCATTCCACCCGCTGTTTCCTTCAATAGAAACATTATTCACATCTACCGTAATCTCTCATCTACAGTAGTCCCTTCATACCGTAATCCCCTCCTGACCTCTTCCATACTCAGCCTAATCTGTATCATGTATTTATCTGTCGATTCGGAGCACGAAACCATGTTGTTGGCTATGGCAATCTGCAAGGTTTTAGAATGTGAAGCTTATTTCAGACAATGAAGCTTGAAAGATAGAAATTACTCACAATAGTAGCGGTGAATCGATCGAATCGACTTCTGTTCTCAAAGTGTTTTGCTTTGTACACGATTGCCGCCTCTGCAATGAATAATATTGATAATCAGGCAAAGGCGGCAATTCAAATGAGAGTTAATTACCGTACCCTTGTATTTGGAGACGAATGGAAGAAACTCTTGCATGGCCATATCGATTACGTGTGGCAAGAGATCCATCGAGAATTCTTTGGCTAGAGAGAGCTAAAAGAGTGAGTGAGTATACTGTAACATTGAAAGGACTACCGTATCCTCGAGCATTCCAAATATTATCGATGGAAGCGGAGTGTAGAAACGGCCTTCCGCGTCCTCTTCCGGGTGCACGTTTTTGTACCAATCCTGTGAAGGAGAAAATAGAGAGCAAAAGATCAAAGATCAAGTCGGAAGATGAAAGACCAAAGATGAAGAACCAACATCCTTCTCCTGGTCCAAAGTCCTCGCCAGCCACGTTGTCATATCCGTTCTCGTCATTGTGAGGAATCTGCAAAGAGAGCAAAACAATCGGCTGATATAATGACAATGTGAGAGGGGAGTGACGTCAGTCGTTGATGGTCATTTAGAATTTTCAAATTTTCTTCGCATGTTCGCCTGACGGTGCTGAAACAAGTAAAAGACCCACTTCTCTTGTAATTGAAGCAGCACATCACAGGGGAGAAGCGGGTCCTCTGCCACAATGGCCAAGGCATTCAATCCCAGACGTCGACTTCCCAACAACTCCTCGCCCCTTCAAGAGCCAGTTCGCGATAGAAAGCACTAAACTACCGTAACCCATCAAGAGTCTTACGTGTACTCCTTGATCCACTTGAGTAACTGGACAATCTCCGCCTTCTGTAGTCCCTCCTCAGCAATCACTTCCCGTAGCTTCGATTGTACACACGAATGGTACATGTTCACGAAGTTATCGTACATCTACAGTATACTCAAATACTCTCTTCATTACTAACTATTCCTATACCACCCAAGATACGTTTCAGTTATTTCAAGCAACAACCAATAGCAAATCTCCAGTTCACGTTGTAATGTATCGCGAGACGCGGGATAAACCGGGCTAATCTTGAGAGAGTTCCATTTCATCCCCCTCGTCTGAATCACTAAGAATGCATTCCCGTCCCGTTTCACTGTGACTACCCCATCACTCCCCTCTCACAATAGTCATTCTTCTCTTCCTAATTATCCTCACCTCCCATTCTGGTGGAAAACAAGTAACTGAAGCATTCTTGGCCATAATCAGATCGTTCACAACAACTGTACGAGTTGTCTCTAGATATCTGCAAGCACACCTCTCCTCCTACCGCACCCCTCCCCAATACTCCAAATACCGTACCCCAATACTCGTCCTACCGTACCCCTATACAGTACCCCTCCTACCGTACTCCCCTTGCATACCTTGCCAACCATGCAGCATTAATGTTTCGGTCGTGTTCAATTTGATTTCCCTCGACTCGTGCCCTTACATTCTCTTCAATGAGTAGCATCGTCTTCTCCCTCCACCTTCAATTATTCCCTTCCCTCCAATATTCCCCCCTCCCCCTCCTCTTCTGCCTCTCCATCTCCCCCGTACCTCCTAGGTCGTCCGGGTGGCATGAAGTCCTTCATAGTAGACTGTCTGTCGATGTAATATCGATCGATCCTCAATACCGTACCTTCCACTCCCTCACCCTATTGTACCCTTCCCTGTTTCCTCTTCTTCATTAGACATGTGCCCCTAAACGAATCGCCCTCCCAATCTCAATCAGTCTTAGCCAGTTCCGGTGAATGCAACATGATCTCTCTTCCCTTCCCCTCCTTGTCTATCATGCATCTCTTACCCTTCCCTCTCCTACCGTACCCCTTCTCTCTCACTTCCTATCTAGTCCATACTCGGAACACACCACTGTGACTGAGCACCACAAATCTTCGTGGACTACGCTCAAGTTCTTGTAAAGATTACACTTGTAATGTGTGGGCAGCAGAGAAAAGTGAGAGAATGACGGAGATTGAAAGAGGGGTTAGGGAGGAGGAAGGGACGACTGAGACTGTTTGTCTTCCTGTTTACAACATCTCGTTCGGAGATAAGAGGATACGGTAGTGGACACAAACTTGTGCAGGAATGGTTCGAGTGTTTCCCATTCAGTCCCCTACCCTTCCCCTCCCCCCTCATTCCCACCCTTACCTCTCCTCCCTCTCGACAATCCTCAAAGCGGACACGACATTAGCAGGTCCATCGCCCCTCTCGTTCCCTCTAACCATCTCGAGACATCTCTTGAAGACCATCCTCATATCTGCCCACATTCCATTCACCAGTTCGTCCACTTCTTTGAAGAAGGTCAGCAGAGACTGCAATACATTTAATACGAATATTTACGAGTCTCCTCAACCCCCAAAACTGTATCTAAACAAGGTGAACACCTACACACTGAGCTGATATTGCATTTACAAGTAACCAATATGCGATACAACTAACTTTCCCAGGAATCCCCCTTTACCGTTCAACGCATTAACCCACTCAGACACTATCAAAGCAGAACCATCTCTCATAACTCAATCAGATACAATTCGCACATTGCGGAAGGTAAAATTATCTCTGTCCACGGATATTTTCGTGTAAATTCGATTCGACGCAGAATGCAATGGATGAGGTAGATAATTTGATCAGGAAACAGAACACACTTCCTATGGCATTTGAAGACTGCGAATTGCGTGTAGTGTAGTGTGAAGTATCAAGGGAAGAATCAAGGGCACACTCAGCTCTGCATATCCCTACTCCATTGCAACACGAATGAGAAAACACTTCTTTCGAGATGTTCAACGTATGAGAGCATCCGAGAACAGTCTTCAATTGACCAATACATCGACTGTTTACCGATAAGTGGCCAATCGTGCTCTTGACTCTCTTATACGCGTAGTCTAGAGTCTTCATTGTGCACATTCACATCTACGCACACGTTCATCTCTTTGTCTTTCACATGTTGCATGCTTCAATGATAAACAAGTTTATCCCGTTCCAAACTCTTCCTTGCAGTTCCTTCCCTTCTTATTTTTGTATGTAGTCTGCGTGTTTTGTTCATTTTCTATATACCTCGTGTGACATTTAAGACACAAAACGGATATATGTAATTATTAGAGACCGATCAGTTAACTGGACAACAGTCCGCATGATAACAAGAGAGTAGGATGGCAAGGATGAATGACACAACGACGAAGACGACGATTGTTATTCAGCGGACTATCCCCTCCACACACTCACTCAGTAGTCTCGACTCTCTTAGCCTCATCTCTTAACGATAAAGAGGCAACGAGAGAAGACCGCACGTCTCGATTCCAGTGAAGCACGTACAGAGTTGTGCATGCCCATGCGTACACATTCATCTTCCGGATCACACATCCAATTCTAATAGTGGATTGACATGTGTACTGAGATTACTTCGCCCTCACCATCACTATGGGATCAAGGAATAGGAGATCCGTGTGGGAAGTCTACAAGGAATCCCGAGGATGCAGGACGAGAAACAAAACAAGAGAGGGACACGTGTAGACATGGACATCCTGTTGACATGGAGTAACTCAATCCCTTAAGGGCAGTCGCCATCTCCGAATATATTTAGGAAGGAGAAGAGTATGCACACTTCTTCCCTAATCCTCCAACCAGATCACGTCAACTTCGAGAAATTCGTCAGTTTTCGAGAGACTCGAAAGAGCAAAGACTGCCAGTAGTGACTAATTCATCGTCTACGTGATATCTCCTCCTCAAGAACATGTGAACCCAACGTACAGTCTCAGTCTCACTTCGCTCTTTCCACTGACTTAACCACCCTTCAAACGTCGACTTGTGATCCTTACGTCAATGGATTCACCCCTTCAATCTAGATCCGTTACTCAACATTAGTGAGGTAGACATGAGGAAGACTAGATCCTCCTCGAGGACAACATCAAAACCAATACTACGCAGTGTCCAAGTCCTATTCCGGACATCACTCTTAGTCTCAACTCCACATGGACGAGGATTTCCTGTGAACTATGCCTTGCGTCGTAATACGCGGTCCAATCAGAGAACAACTGGCCTTCGTGACTGTTCTACAGACGCTATATATCAATGGTTGATACTGTATTAGCGAGATCCCTGCTTGGTCCCTTCTCCTCAAAGGGATCTCATTTGCAACAGACTGATTACACAGTGTGCAATATCTCCATTCATTACTCGCTTGGTTAGGTTCCGTCGAATAATGTCGTCTCTTGTCCATATACAGCATACGGCAGAGTAAGGAACACGACTGGCACGGAAACCCTTCATTGGCATATCCTGTGTTTCTTTCTTTCTTCTTAGCTCCCTTCGACCATGCATCCTATCCCCTACCGTCTATTCATAAAACACTAATCTCTTTTCCATTACTCTGCCAAATCATCATTCATCGGTATTCTTTGTGCTCATTCACCCATCTTACTCATAAACGTATTAACCTTTCCGCTTATCTCCAAATGCAACATAGAGCTGTGTTCCGTAGCAGAAGGCAGAATGTATCATGGCTATTGCACCTCGTGAGTCGACGAAATGTCATCCATCGAAAAGCATTCCAATACGGATTAGCCACTTGTCACTTCACCACAATACTATGCAAATTTCATTCAGAATTATGTTTTATTAGGGTTCTCAAATGTTGTCGTCAATTGCTGATATTGGCAAGCACTAATTGACCAAATAGGTGAAGAATTTCGCTAATACTGTAGAATATGGTAGTGTTCACCAATTAATCAACATCAGAATTGCTCTGTTCCTTCTGGCTTCGATTTCCTGCTCGAATGCAGTTGTCCAAAGATGGAAGATACACGTGATTAGATGACATTTCAAAAGGTTTGCTAGTCTAGTTCCGCACTGGTCTTCTCTATCCCATCAGCTTAACTCTTCTACGTATCGAAATGCCAACCAATAAGTGCGGTGATTCAGTGCCATCGCATCGTTTGCACCGTAAATCGGCTACTCCCACTAACATGAATCCCTTGTGTTCCTTCTACATCCCTGTACATTCCTCGACCAACTTCTTCATCACACGGCTCATCGTAATCTCTGTACCGAGAATGGTTAGAGGGAAAGACAATGAGGAAGACGACACAACTGTCGTCAGTACGCCATTCGCAATGTTCATTCACACGTTGCATCCATATGGCATATGATGATGACTAGAGACAATGCAAGAATGCATTGAAGGGAGAGTTCCCTTGATAGGAACGAGAGACTCGGATCGGGTCGAGAGTGCCTTGCGTAGTCTATGCAAAGGACACGTGTTCCATCTCTAAGCATAGAGATAAGCGAAAGGGCATAAACGACCTTTGTATGGAGAATGTCGTCGCGTATACGACACGAGGCGACACTACCCAGTGATCTCCCTCGAAGGGGCTTCACTTCACTTCTCTTCTCTTCCATTCCTTCGTCACATGTCACAAGTTGCATCTGCATGCACCTTATAAATACATGTGCCTTGCCAGTTGCGTACAACAAGTGCAAGTTAATGTCTCTCGTTCCCTAGCTGTAGTCTTCCTCAATGGAAACACTCACAGTTGCGAGTCATTATCGCTTTTTCAATAAGGGCCATTAGTCGCTTTGTGTAGTCGGTCAAGTGAGATGTGTGTTTGTGTGTATGTGCACTCTTTCGTGGGAATGCACGGTAGATAGGTATGAATGCAGAGCATTCTGTCCACTTCGAAGAATCCCCTAGATATACAGCTAATAAGGCTGACTAGACAGCGAGTGCAGTCCATTCACCAATTACACATGTATATCTCACTTAGTCTTCCATTCACTCATTTCATCGTTGTTTTCAATTATCTACGATCCATGCCATTGCTTCTTTCTACATGTCTTCGCATGTTCGAGAAGAATCGGGAAGGATAATATCGGGCTAAGTAATAGATTCATCGAAAGTCGACCGGAATTAGAGACCGCACTACAATGCAGTCGACCTTCTTCCTTCTTGCTAATTGTTAAAAAGATCGTGATTGCATCAACAGCCTCTCGACACATCTTATCAGTTCGACTATTCCATGGAAAAGGTCGCCGAAAAGCCAGTGTAAGGCTAATTCGATTGGCTTATTCCACTTGCCCATCGAACCTTTCGAGGGGAGCAATATGTGACTGGCTGATTTGCACGTTCAAAGTGGAACGGATGCAATGCTCACAAACACGGCTAATCTGTACGGAGTGAAAGGCGAGAAGGCAGTGTCTTCACGTAGGGATACACTCCTACCGTAATCCCCCCTACAAACAAGCTATCCCCTTCCCCTTACCTTCTTATCTCGTTCCTTCGTCGGTCCATCTAATTTGTGTACTTCGTACATAAGTTCATCCCTCGCTCGCTCCAGATCCATGATACTGCAAAGAGATACAGTATTGGATATAATGTCACCCAATCTTCAGTCTATACTTGTCATCATCCCTTCCCCTCTCAATCCTCATTCGCTTCTCCCTCATATCCGTGCGAATTCCGTGTGTTTATAGCAAGTTCACGTGTCATGTTCTGTGTTCAAACTACCCCATCAGAAGCCATTTCCCCCATCTCATAATACTCCCCTCTTATCTAACGAGACACGCTCCTCGTAAACAGCCATAACAAAAGTGCATAATATATTATCATTATTCAAACAAAGAAAATAACAGCCAGAATGTTAAAAAGCACTAGATGATTTTCTAAATGGAAATGTGAATTAAATAGCTCTACAGCACCTAAAGCTACCGTAACCGAGGCCTTAGCTAAATGCGTATTTAGTCATGCAAAGTGAGTGAAGAATGGCCAATCTATTCACATCGACCTGCTGCTCAGTCTCTATTGTGAGACGGAAGAATAACCATAATCTTCATTGTTATACACCAATACGTATCGACAAAAAGACCAAAGAATCTCTGGTATCAAAGGCTATTCAACGTTGATGGATATTACAGCAAAAAGCAATCCATCCATTCAAGCATTCCTCTACATACTAACATACTAACAAACCAGCTCCTAACTGATCCTCCTAAATTCGTTCAGTGCCAGCAACAGTAATAATATTACCTTACACCTCAAAACTACCACATCACATATTTTTTGTCTCTATTGCTGTGTAAATCGGACAACATATGTCACAATACTTTAATATTCACAAGTAAACCTGCACTATAGCTACCTAGTTGATCACCTACAAGCAAGATAAACTCTCCTAACCCCTACAATATCCCATGAATTCAACACAACACATAAACCCTCACGAGTCTGCGTCAGATAAAAGGAAAATTTTAGTTCCGGGCCAAATGACGCTGAGTGAATCACAGGAAGTATGCAAGTCTTCGCGCATCAGTCTTATTCCCATTCCTTAGCTGCTTCATCCCATTTCGGTCCCTTCACCTCCCCCACTTTAACATACTCATTCGTACGTAGTTCCTGCTCAGTTGGCCTAACATCCCCTATCCCATAACTCATCCTTCCTTATTGCCCCCCTTCCTTATCATCTAATATTGTCTTCCCTCAACTCTCAACTCTCTTACTGAGTGTTCACTTCTTTCTCCTTGTATCCATCTCATTGCGTAATTCATGCCCAGGCTACGATTCCCGTATTCCCCTTATAACCTTACTTTCGTCCCTTCACTAGCTACATCTCCCAAAAGGTTCAGCAATCACACCAAAAACGAGACTTGATGAGATCGTGCACATACTATGCATTATACACACGTCCCCTCCTGTTTAGAGTACTTTCATATCCAAGAGAGTGACGAAAGTGGAACTTGTCTAGAGGAAAGATCGCCACCATCGACGATGGAACATGAGTACAGAGAAAGCACTCCCGTGCATGTAGTGTCTATCTAATCCACACATACCACTATCATCCTTCCCTAAACCTTCCGTTTCGCTTCTCCTCTCTCAATCCATCCCACTCTTTCATAGTAAGAAGCAGGATGTGCAATGCAATGTCTGTGTATAAATAACCCCTAGACTACCTCTCAAAACAACCTAATGCATTCTACCGTCCTTGTCCCTAATAATACAATTAGTAAATAAGTGCTCTAAATACTCCGTAAAGGCTCTCGGAGAGTAATGGTCTAGTGAAGAAAGTCTCTTTGCGAAAGTAATCTAAGCATACATTTCTTAGTCTATAGTCCGCAAATGGCGAAGGACGTCAAATATCCACACGAAGCAAGACAAAAGTATGGGTCGGTGAGGTCTGGGGGAGGTAGTATATACTCCCCAATATAGCTGGCAATTTGTCATGCTCATAAACTGAACTACCCCAGAATAAGCCTAACCTTTTCAACCGAACCTATTCAAAGTTGTTCACCGGTTTACTATGTCTTCTAGTTTGAAGATGAAAGTATGAACTAACTGTTTATGAACCCGCAATAATTTGCTTCCTTCCAGATCCTTCCTCGCCTCACTAATCAATTCGTTCATATTCACGATCAATCGTAGATTCTCGATTGCCGCTGCGTATTGATCGTGGCGAACGGAGCATTCCCTTAACGTCATTCGTTGGGTACGGTACCTCCTACAACTACAGTAACACCAACGCCATTCTACAGTATCCAACTAACCTCAACGCAGTCATCTTCTTTTGCAGTACAGGAAAGGGCTTCAGTTTCTCACGTATTCGTTCCGTCCTTAATACAATAGTTTGCACTATTTCTCATTTCTTATCTCGTCTTTCCAATTTGACTACTTCGTTGCAAGCTATAAACGACGATCTTTCGTCTCTCTTTTCTTCTTTCCAAGTGCACTCTCCCTATTTAACCCCAAGCCCCTACAATCCACTGCTTGCCCTTGTTTTTCATGTTCATATGCCCTTACTGTATAGGATGACTCTTTGTAATCAAACTTGCGTATGTAATATCATGTTGACGGTATGCATATGAAGGCATAGTCTACAAAATACTAGTTCGTCTGTGATTCTCTCAATAATTTCGTAGTGACGTTCTACCCAATCTCACTTCCTTCTTCATTCACTACTCCATTCACTGCGATAGCGATAGGTTACTGGTTCTAGGAATGAGTTAGACAAGAAAGACACGCATCTTCCATTGCTACGTATTATTCAGTTTTCTGTGATTTCCTACGGAAGTCCTGTCTCCATGCAATAATCCCCTATCGGACAATAGACATCTCCCTGTTTACTACTACGGATAACACCATCAACTTCACAACTGAACATGTGTTGCAATACAAAAGAAGAAGAAGAAGGAGAAGACTACGCAAGTCAACATTTCCCCCATCTTACTGTAGATGTTTAGGTGTTTGCAAGAGTCTTCACTCCCCCCCCCCTCGTATTCCCTTTCCTGTCCCATTAATATCTCCGCTCTTCACTAATCCGTGTCACCTGAGGGAACCTCTTCGCATAGTCCAATATCAAGTCCAAATGCAAGATGCTATCTATTAAAGAACTCTCTTCATTTCGCTGCAGAAAAGGAAGCCCCTGTACTACATCCGGCACCAAGTGGCATGAAGGGGGGATAGATAGAACTACTTGCAACTACTCTTCTCGCTTCCCTCATTCCACTTCTAAGCCCCAGCCACCAAACCCCTTTCACGTATGGGTCCTATGATTAGCGGATTAACATAGTTTTTCCTTCTCACGCCCAATAGACTCTACGGAAACGGATTGATCAAGAGTCTTAGCTTAGCTTCTTACATTACACTCTTCTCCACCACATGAACAGCAGCAATCAAAACAACTGATATGTTCCTCCCTTGCGGAAGCCCCATTCTGTTATCCTTCCCTCTCCTATTATAGCCAATCAACAACCTTACAAGTAGCAACACGTTCAATATCAAAGACAACCTCTACTATATCCGGTATCAACAACAATTTGCCTTGGTCTTGAGATCGACAAGAGACTACTAGCCTGTCTATGTTTGTCACTCATTCAATTGACTGCGTAAAGTATCACCCGGAATAGAAATGGCTAAGCGTCATGTATGCATCGCAAAACGAGCATAAACTCGTTCAATTTCATCGTCATGATCGCGCAGCTTAACCATGTTCCGTGTTGACTTCGTGTCTCACTCTTGTTTGTTAGCATATAACACGATTGGCCGCCAATTGGGAACTACTAAGCTGCGTCGAAAAGAGGATCGCGTCCCCGTTGAGTCGTTTAGTGGCACAGTCTCATTTCCCTAAGAATGAAGACGACTCACTCGGATTCGACAGAAACGATGTCTTCACTCGCGGCACGCAGTTGTGCGATCGCACTCCGGATGCCCTCCAATTGGGACTGAACCCCTGTTCGAAGCATCGCCTCTACTGCAGCCTGTAATCACAATGTCACACTACAGTATACGATGGCTCGAATCCAACTGGTTATGTATGTTCATATTGTTCATATTCAACATGGAGGCAACATATTTAATCACTCCCATAGCAAAACCATTTCCCAATCTAAGAGAGAAGTGGCATTAGGTTGTTCAGCCCAGTACTTTCTTCCGTTCGCTCCTCTTCTTAACATCGGCGATCCTCTCCAACTGATCGGGTCGTTTGAACAAGTCAGCCACTTGTTTCATAGCCTTCTCCCTCGCTTGCTTCTCCATCTCCATCCTTAAATCGTATGCTTCATGCTTATCCTACCTCATGCCACGCATTAACTCCCTCTCATAAACATTACGAACTCATTTCCTATCTATCTATCTATCTCTTACGATGCACCATGTCTTTAGTCTATGCGTAATCTGTCTCAACATTCCATCTAGCAAGGAAACGAAACAGCAACTAGCGAAGTACTTTCATCGTTATACGGTGGATATCGCTTGTATAATATAATTAGGGTAACTCGTACAGGCACGTGAACGTACGGGTGGGTCGAACGAACAACACATTCCTGTTATACAACTCAACCCTGACGACAAAACTGACTACGCATAACAGATAAATGTATGAACTAACCGAAAAAGCAGCGAACAACAGGAACTACAACAAACATAGCTCACTTGACAAGATGGACAGTAGTGGAGAGGAGCGAAGAGGGACAGGAGATTAAGAGGGTTATGGAGTCTGCAATGGATAGGGAGACTAAACACATCTCGCAAGAAAAACAAAACTCCATAATACGTTTCAAAAAGTTTTCAGAAGTTGGTCTAACCACCCCTGGCAACGTGCCAAGTCCTGATAAACAGAGTAACTGCAAACATCGGAACAAAATATTCAGAACTTATTGCCTCACGGGACTACTGTAATAGTGCCTAATTCAAGTTAAATTATTTCATATTTTAAGTAGAGTTGTGCAGAATGGCCATTTTGGCCAATATGTTTAATTACTTTTGGCGACGAGACATGTTGCGGTTAGAAAGTATGATCATGTCTGCACATCTCTAGTTTTAAGCCTTGTTGAAACCCCCTGTGGAACCTGGGAATGTTTTTTACAAGACCTTATCGCTCCTTCACTAGCTTTGTCAACTGATAATAAGTTATATTTACTCCTCTGTGAATTTGGAGTATTTCAAAATGTATCATAAAATATGGAGTACAGGGTTGCCTATGCAAGCTTGCTTCAGAAGGAATAAGTGAGTAGGGTCACATAGAGAGGCGAGAACGTCATTCTTCATGGTTCACTTCTCTTCCTTATACTTGAACCGAGAGTGATGCGAAACACAAGAACAGCCTACCCACGTGTTCAGGTCTTGCTCTATGCTCAAACCCTTTTCAATGCCTACAAACACCAACTTATACATACTTACTGTATGGTCAGCATTGAAGAACGAGCTTTGAAGTACGAACTCAAACATAGGAGTATCTAGCTATCGAATTTATCAACCATAAGTAAAATAGAAGTGGAGTTCTGCAATGTTCAGATCCGCGTGTCCTATACGTGAAAGCGGCGGAACATGATCCCCTTTATAGCGATACTGAATTCAAGAAGGACATACTACAAGATAACTGGAGAGCTTTGATGAATACCTTGAAGAGGGTTGGTATATAGATATGGTTTTACATAGTCGATGTGTACTGGAGAGTTGGGACAAGCGATGTAGAGGAAGATGAAGAAGAGTGGAATGTGAAGTGGACAGTCTAGGGATGGATATGACATGTGGCCTGTGCTGTCTAAGACTCTTCTTGCCAGTCCCCAAATAGAATACTGCGTGGGGCGAGCGAGAAGGGGATACTGAGTCCAAGTAAGAATAGCTCGGAATGAGCTGAACTAGACTCCTTCTATTTGTGGAAGTTACGCAGATTGTGACTCTCCCTCTCGTTAGATCGAGAACAGAGTCTCGCGAAGATACTCAATAGGTGATTACGACGGCTGAGGACATCTATCTAGACACACCTTCCATTCAACGAGAAGACATGCATTTGACGAATAGTTTAGTCGCGTAATGAGAAGACTAACTGCTTCACCTTTGCAATTAGCCAGTCAATAGGGAAGTTGCAATGGATGAGTCTTACTCATGTGTTCCTCTCCTAATCTTCTTCCTTATCCGTTCATTGTTCGCAGTCCTCGACGTATTCCTTCAGAAGGCGTGTCTCCCCGGGGGGCGGAGTCAATCTCCCTACATATAAGACAGCCCCAGGCAGGACTCCACTCACATCTCACTCTCACTCTCACCCTCGCGAGTCTCGATCCTTGATCAGTCTCCACAGTCGCTTGCTTGTCTTCCTCGACTCCATCCCTCCACTCCTCATCTACAGGTTGGTCTCCTCCCTCTATTGTTTATTCATCTCCTACCGTATCCTTCCTCACCATATCATCAATCGTGAACTGACTGATGTTCTCTTCTTCAGAATGTTCCACATCCCTGTCCACTGCAACGACGAGGAGTACTGTTCCCAACTGGGTCGTTTCTCTCGCCCGTCAACTTCCACCTCTTCATCTCCTTCCTCCTCCTCGCTGTCTTCGTCATCAAACAAGTCCTTCCATAGACGGTAGACTACAGTATCCCATCACTCTACAGTAGTCTCTCATACGTAGCCTTCGATTGATCTTGTTGTCTCTTGTTTGTAGATGTTGTATGTTCCATGTTCTTATTCGAGTCCTCCCCTCTTTCACAATACGTGTCTCTCTTTTCACATAATCTACCGTATAACGGATCTCTCTGGCCTTTCTCCACAATCGTGTATTCCCCATATTTGACTCCAAGTCTCCTTTGTTACCTAGTCCACTTCGTATATCACATTGCTTTGCACAAATAAATGTTTGTGCCTCATATGTGACGATTCATTGACATTACAAGGAGTGATCGAATCAGTTAGGCGGTACGCAAATGGTAAGCAATAGTAGAACGAAGATTACATTCGGTGAGGGTGGAATGCGCTGATGGGATTACGGTATACATCAATCGGATATGCATGTCTGCAGATCATATTTGTTGCGCAAAGCGAATACCGCTCATATACAGACAGTGTCATTGGTGGAAGACACCTCTTTCGGAAGGACGGAGGAGAGACAAGACACGTAACAGCAGTTTACACGGATTCTCCAGAACGTGGACATTTTTGAGAGTGTCGTCTTCAAGGAATAGTTAAAAGAGTCTCCTCTCACCTTTCAAATTCTCTTCTCCCATAGCACAGCTCTCTTCGCTTTCCTACGGTATTCCCCTCATAATCTTTCTCCGATTAGTCCTTCTTCTTCCATTAATCCACTATCTCATCTCCCATCCTACCGTATACTCTACACCTCACAACGTGCTGTTCTTACAAGGTTTCTCCTTTTTAAGGAGCATCTCATAGTAATCTCAAGGGAAATGGGATAGTCTTGTGTACTGCAGTAAGAGTGGATCACACAGCTAATACATAAGTGAGCAGACTATAATGTATCTCTCGAACATCTCTTTACTTGGTTAAGTAACTGCGGAAGTATGGCATGATACTCATACAGTCATTATGCTATCCCTGTTCTCTTCCATCGTCTTCGCTTGATTAACCACGAACATGTGATCTGACCAAGCAAAGACCGTATTCTCATGAATGGTCTTAGTAACACGAGATAGATAGTTACAATCTCACAATGCTCCGTATTCATCGATACATCGCAACCAAACAATACAATAAAGACACAGCCTATTCAGCTTTGGTTGTGAACTTTCCCATTCACCTCTCTAAGAAGAATCTCATATATTCCCAATTGTGCAAAACCTCCTCCGATAAAGTTTTTGAATGAGAGAGTTTGACAATGGAAAAGGGCTGTACAGAGAGACAAGAAGAAGAAGAGATGGAAGAAGTGTCGTAATTCAATCCAAGTCTTCCTTATCGGAGCAATCTGTGGTATTTCTTTATGATGCATGTCTTCCTCTTGAAATTAGGAAGTATACACAAATGCGTAGTTCCCCCGATGTCTAATAATATCCGCTTCCTACTCAGCCTTCTTTGGTGTATAGACACACCGGAATAAGAGGGCGAGTGACTTAGGAAGGGCCAATGAAGCAGAAGAATCCAGTCTGGAGTAGTTTGAGACGAGGGCGGAACACTAAATATATATGTGAGGGGGATAGAACCACTTCCTTCAGAGTGCTATCACAGAATGGAAATCATAGAATGAGTTAGGAATCTTTCTATGTAGTTACGAAGGCTCACCTGGGATAGAGGCTTACTACAACGGTGGAACTGACAACAAATTGTACGAACCCACTCCACTTTGTATTCTATTGGCAACATTTGAATTGTACACCGAATGCCTCTGCGTAATTTGCAGTGAATATATTGGGAGGCCAGAGAGTGCAGATACGTCTACAATGTAATGAGAGAACTGCAAAAGGTTGCGATGAGCCACATGTCAAAGAGAGAAGATTATATTTGTGAGGTCTGTCATTATTCTGCCGTGATACTTCCCACGGGTTCTGAAATAGAGTTGATCTTTACGACGAGACACACACCGCAAACACACCGGAACTGCACCCACACTTTCCGGACTCTTTTTCATACATACGGCGACCTTTAAAAGTATCGTAGTTTGCGAGGGAGTTAAAACTCTATTGAAGTATCTTTTGAATTACTTGGAAACACTACAAAACGCATACTTGAGAAGCAACTATAGTACTTTAGTATCAGCACTAGTCATCTAGCGATCAGAGCAGAAGAAAAAGAAGACAGGGAAAGGGCATAAGCTAAAAATATCTCGGAGAATCAGATAGCAAGTGCAGAGATGAGATACCAGAGAGTACAAAAGTGCCCGATCTCCCCAATCCTGATCCATCTTCTGTTATGTTTCAACTTCTCTTCATTTCTCTCGTTCTCCTCCACATTTCCGTTGCAAGTCAACAGGTAATTGAATTGTATCACCTGCTTCTGCGAAGTCTAAGCTCTCCCTCTCAACTACTTTATATGCATGATGTCTCTCCTACTCACTACCCAGTTCCCACTAGTCTCTCTATAATACCAATGATCTCACAGCGTGTCTCTAAATACGTTCCGGATATCATAGCCGCTACAAAAACAGATACTCCACAATAATAAGCGTTTTCGAAAGTTATCCGGCTTCTTTTCGTAGAGATTGCTGTATACGATTCTAGTTGGAGAATCGTTTTGACAGACGAAATGAAGAGATATCGCATATTAGGCATTGCCTTATATGATTGGTCTAGTCTGAGGGCAGTGTAGTATTAACTGAAGAAGAACATTCAACACAGGAAATTGAGTTGTGATTACAGATGAGCAACGGAAGAATTCGTAAACGACATGTCTTCTTGCAAGGAACTAAAGGTACATTTTCGAACGAAGCAAATAATTATCCAAATTGTAAGGGGACTGTATATCACGGATGCTGCATCATTCATAGAATAAGCGATGCATAGGTTACACTTTATATTAGTCATGCATTAGCTGATACTTTTGAAAGCGCATGAAACGTGCGCGAATTAAAATAATGCTGTATGGGGGATGATCCATATTAGAGGAATTGGAAGGAAATTTTGTGCAGGCTGTAGTACACTCATGTATACACCAAATATAATGCATTCTAATTTGGAACAAATCGAATTATGAGTCGGAATGGAATCCATACGTGGCAAATGAAGAGATTAAACGTCGAATCTCACCTCATCTCTCCTACTCGTTTTTATGTGATTTCCGTTAGATTAAGCGGATAAGCGGGGTTATTCGGGTAGATATTTAGATTCGTGTGGCAACTTCTTCTCCTACGCAACCCATTCCACAACACTTTTCCCATTTCATACGAGGCAATGACTGAGTCGACGTAGAATGACACAATTCCCGATCGTCTATTTGCGGGGTTTTAGAAGGCTATGCACGCTAAGTCATGTACACTCGAGACTGCAGGGATCTGCAGGGACTAAATGTCATGTGCTTGATATATCTGAGAGTGACCAATGACATATCGGATACTCTCGAGATTATCTAAGTGTTAGCGAGTCAAAAAGCGATATTTCAGTAGAAGGGGACTCGTCATCCGACTGCTTCACTCTCAAGTACTCTTCCTACTTCAGGTGCTTCCCTCGATATTACCTTGTATCCTCAGAAAGACCCTCTTATCCCTGGAATACTGTAATTGTTCCGGAAGTCGTTGTTTTCCCTCTTATCAATTACCTCACCGTTCACACACTCAAAGAGAACTCGAAAACTACAAAAATAGACAACGAAGACTGGGAGAAAAGGGGTATTTACAGTCGGAAATGGGACGTTGTCGATGCGAGAGTTGTGTATTGTGAAGGAGACAACGGGGAGATGCCATTGGATGAACAAGTGAAGGACAGCATTCAAAGGGATGCTGCTAATGGAAGGGACACGGTGGCTTGTGTGAGTACTGTGCTTAGTGCTATGGTATTTGAAACCAGCATCACCATTCGGCATCGTAACACGATTAGTTTCTGTTCCATGCCCTTTCCTCTCTCGCAAAGCAAATTTGTATCAATTAACACGGTCACTATTCCGAATGGTCCTCCTTTAAGAGAGGGTCCTAAAATTGTAAGACTTGTGAGCTATTCTGAGTTCGGCGAACACGTTCAGTGTTTATTTGAAATGCAAGCCTGTTAACCGCATTACGAGACCGAGGGACTGATGAGAAGCATGGAAGAATGAAGAGAATCAGACGATAAATACGCTAATCGCGTTTGGTTTTCAAACCCTAGTGTTTACTATCAAAGCTGAAGGGTAATATCACTAGAGAGCATACGGATATAGCCCGTATTAGTAACAGAATCACGATATTTATCTCGCCTTAATTTGCTTAGTCTACCCGATATAGAATCCGGAAATAATTAGATGAGCGGGGGTTGCACTACTGTTCAGTGCTAGAAGTCAAAGACATGCAATTTACGGAGACTTAGTCGGGTGAGGCTAACTAATGGGGACCTACACTCTTATTAAATGATGCCGGGTTGACTTCCCACGAGGAATACACAAACATGTAATTGTAGATAGTAAGATGAGAGGGTGGAGGTGGATGTATTCATGCACTTGTACACACAAAAGCAGCATGCACTGTTTGGGTGACAAAGTATTAGAACCGGACAATTCATATTCTACTACGTTAAGTGAGAAAAAGCGCCTCATACCAAGAATCTGAAACAAACGCTGGAAAAAGGTTAGTGTTCTTTTAGATTGGTGCGGAATCGTCCCGTATGAAGGTGCACATAGCCCTCTACATTCTCTCTTCACCCTCAATCCCTTCTCGAGTCGTTCAACCTCGAAGTACTCCCATAATCTCTTCTTCTACCATTCCATCCAGAACGGAACAAGTCCGATCGGCGAAAAATACATGGATCGATAGAGCAAAAGAGCTAATACAGGAAGCTGATCCATCTGGGTGATTTGCAAAATGTGCAGCTAGATGGATAGCGTGTTTCAGAGTTCTTCTCCAATCGTCCAAGATGGAAGAGTGTCACTTGGTTCCCTTCGATCTCTATCTCTCCTCCATTGTCCCTGAGGGCATCCTCATATCTCCCTCGGCCATCAAACAGTGAGCTCCCTTTCCTCCTTGATCGCTAACTGATCCATTCCTTCCCTTCAGAGGTCTCTGTCGCGGTTCGTGTAACTCATCGTCTCTCTCCACTTCTTCTTGCATTCCTTCCAAAGTGTCTACACTAAGCGTGAGTTCTCAAATGTCGTAATGAACGAGCAGCGAAAAGGTCATCTATGCATAGCTTGTATTCAGAACTTGTGACAGGAAACGACTCCGATTGTGTACATCTTATGTTACGTTTTGTAGTTCAATTCAACAGAAAGAAACATTAGCGAACATTTTACTTCGATGAACGAAACTTTCAAAGAGAAATAAAAAAAATGCAGGAATAGAGGGGGTGTGAATCAGAGAAATCGGGTAGAGAATACGTTTGGTCATCATCTGATAGCTCATATTTTTCAGAGACTTTGTAATACATAGCGAGAACCGTATTTCACGTATGAACTGTTTTGTTGGTTATTGTCGATCCTCGGATTCAAATTTGTGTTCCGACGGTAATGATTCCGTCTTCCGTTGGTTATTTGCACTTTTGGTTGAGCACTTATGCTAAATAACGCAAGTCCAGTCAAGAATGCGCAGAACCAAAATTTTAATACGAGGACCGACAATATCGTAGATTGGGAAACACTGTATGCGGAAATGTCGGTACCCTGAATAATCATACTTAGGCACGAATCCGACGGTTGGGTGGTAGGCCCTTCATTTTGTTGGAAAATTAGCTTGGTAGGCATCACATTATGCAAGAAACCTTATTGGTAGGAAAAGAACCACAATTTATACTACGGTAGGCCCTAAACTGAAATAACTGTTGGTATCCTTGCCCACGTATGAGAATAATCGATAAATTACAGTTCTCCTATGCACTAAATCAACGTGATTTTCGTGTTCGGACAATTGAAAACTTCGTAGTGACCGAGTGTGGATGTGAAGCATGAACAAAGAGCAAGGACAACCTGTCACTCATTCCATACTTCTATCGACACTTGTATCCGTCATTCATACCTCCATCTCACTTCTACCTCACTCTTCATTATTCTTACAATGTTCAACTTTAGGTTACATATTTGGATGACATTTGTGTGCACTTATATCATCTTTCTTCTTTTATCTTTATTCACACAGGTTTTGTTTCTTTCCCTCAATAGTGAAAGCCTCAATAAAATCATGTAGCCTTGAGATATAACATTTTGATTAATTTAGAGCAGCTGTATTTTTCCATTATTTGCCATTCAACGAAAGGCAAAGCTAAAATACGGAATGGATTTGGGTGTATTTTCATTCGATTCTATTTCGGATCCATCCACGTTTCACAAGGTACCCATTGTTACAAATGTGAAATTACTTTACGTATTTTACAACCTGTTTTTTTGCTTTTTGGAACATTGTTTAGGATGTGAATAAGATCAGACTCGAAGCAACATTTACCCCTGAAGTAGGTAGGTGTTATTAGTATTTTACATGAAAAAGCTGCTTGAGGAAACCGAACATCGGACATTTATCATTATTTTTTTCGACGTCAAGGACGTGTCATAAGAGCTGAACTTGTTGCACAGTTAGAAATCAGGCTTTTTTTGCTTGCCGGTTTGCTTTTACCTTTACCTTTTTCTCCACAGCTTGTTCGAAATATTAATACATAACATAGAGATATTAATACATAACATAACAAGATGTGGAGAAAAAGGTAAAGGTAAAAGCAAACCGGCAAGCTTGTCATAATAATTCTTTGAAAGGTTGCCCGCGGGGTCATTTGAAATCGAATTTTTCTCAAGGAATTCGCATCTCGAACGGTCACACCAAGTATGCAACGTGAGTTCTCATCATCGGTTTATATTCAATTCCCGTTCAAGTTTACTGTTTCTCTACACAACGAAACCAATCGAATCTACTGTGACATATCCACAATAATAAGAAAGGCAGTGCTTGAAATAATAGAACCAGAGTATTCGGATCACTCGGATGTTCTATTTGAAGTAAACATTTTTTTCTATTTGAAGTAAACAATATAATCTTTTGAATTAATATTTAAGATAAGAGCTTTCCATGCATCATCTGATCCCATGCCACCATCAAATAGAACAAAATTTACTTTTCTTTCTGATCCAAAGCTGATTATCCAGTATGTACAGGTAGGTGATTTATGGCACAAATTTACCACATTTCCTACCATATTCATATTAAAGAGTTAAAGAACAGTGCCTTAAATACTTTTAAAACGTTTTACAACTGAATTGTCAGGTCAATCAATTCCCGAATCCACTTCTTATGAAATGTGAAAGAAGTGTACATGCACCGTGTTGTCTCGAACAAGTTTACATTAATTTCACTAAGATTGGAAAAGGTATTTATTTTATGGCCTCGAGAAAAGTTATTGTCTGAGGATGGGACAAGGCTATTCTCTCACCTGAAGGCTTCTTCGCTAACCGATGTCACGGAGGATGTTACAATAAGGAAGACTGGCCCGTTAGTAAATGGGAAGTATTTGAGGTATTACGGTAAGTTAGGGGGTGTATATATAATATGATAAGGTGACCCTATGGAAATGCAAAGGGCGCTTGCATCATTCAGTACAATTATTGTATACTATATTGAGGGATGCGAAACCATTGGACTCTGGCATAGAAATGTCTGCTCTTCCTACTTGTGGTCCGATTATGAGTGAAGATGTTACTCTACTTGTTAGCTACGGTGCCATGCAGATAAATATCGAAACTGTTGTTGGAGCCAAGGTTCGAAACTCTTATTAACTGTCGTTCTCATATATATACCGAGAAAATAAAAAAGAAAACATTTTTTAGCTTTGCTTATTTTTAGCAATGTCTCCTTTCACACATAATCGGATGACAAAAGCAGAAAAGTCATTGCAGACTCTTGCATGTGGGTGTCTAGATTGAACGAATTGGCTCTGCACTTGTGCGAATATTGAATGATAAAAAGTTCCGCAAGATGTACCACAATTATAAGCAATTTAAAAAGCTCGAACAGAAAAAATAAGGCATTGAGAAAGCTATACACGTGTCAGTCATACGTTAGCACCACCCCGAAGTATGGGTGGTAGGCCCGATTTTGTTTAGGAATTTTTCTTTGGTAGGCCCATATTTCTTATAAAATTTCAATTAATAGGCTTGATAATTTACGATTTCGAAAACTGGTAGGCCCGTTTCTCATAATATCGGCGAGAGGGCTGCCCACGTATGGTGTCAGCAATGTCATCCATATGCAATTCAGCTTCAAAGTAATCAAAACCTGCCCCCATGACACCTTACTACGTAAACGGAATACTTCGTATTTCTGCTAGTTTAGTATGCTAGTTTGTCCTGCGATGCGAACAGCCCACAACCACCCCCTCTCTCTACAGTATCGGACCGCGTCCTTTACGTTACGTCCAATATTTATGATGTCTGGAAAATAGAGTATTTCGAATTTAATACCTCTGTTTTCCCCGTAAACTGACACAGGAGGAGAGTCGGAAAAAGATAATTAAAACTGCAGAACTGACCGATTGGATGTAGATGATATCAGGATTTTCTTCGAACGAACTGCGCGTTTACCAAGTTGAGCGTACTCTTAGTCCAGCGTCTGAATAAGACACGTATCATTGCAAGTAGCTCTGCACAGCGTATCCGAACACCCTATTTCGTCAGTTAGATATGGTAAAAATATATGTGCTAACACTTTTTTGGGCATAAAGGCTATCTGCTACAACTTAAAGTACCTGTTTTGGCAGCCAATGCGAGCACTCGCGTTTCCAGGAAAACGAATGTACGTACGCTGTAGGGATAAAGTTCATTACTCTACAGTATAGCCCTCCACAGTATTCGAGACCTTTGAAAAGCGAAAATAACAAAGACATCGTATTTCTAAGCTTCAAGGAGACTGAGAATGTTGTGAGAATAGAAAGAGGTTGTCGTCCATATTATGAAAGGGGGAAGGAGACGGATCGCGTTGCTCCCACAAGGACCTCCCTCGATCCGAATGCGTTACGAGAGAGGGAGAGGGTCTTTAGATATAGAAAGTGAACGTATTGATGTTAGCTTGAGGTTTGATGAGGTAGATTGTATTGGAAAAGTACAAGTGCCATGAACAAAAGTATGAAAAAGGTACGGGAAACAGAATACGAAAACTAGGCTTGCATCGATTAAATGATTTTTTGTTCCGAGCGTCGCCCTAGAATTTGCAACCTCCCGTGCCGTTTCTGAGCCAAATGAACCCGTCGCACGGTAGCAAAAGATCGGAGCGCTTCGCAAATTCATGACTAAAGCGTTTCTACGGCAAATACCGTGGTTTGGTTCAAACGCGTTCCCACGGGTCGTCTCCTACCACGATTTGCCTGATCGTCATTATCGATACTGACTAAACGCTGAAGCGTCCTAGAACGATAAGCTTATTTGTCTATATTTACGGTAGCTGAACTATATCGATGATCGTTTTCTTCGCTAAGATGAAGCCTTCATGCGCATGCTCATGCTCGATTTGATCAAGTTTTTCCTGGTTTTTTCTCAATCTTTTTGAATTTACCTTGTAGTGAGGTGTAAATTTTGCAGATCTGAGTAAGATTCGTCCCTCTGAGTGCGGGGGCGTCTATGATGAGTAGGCAATCGCTACCAAAGCCAAATCGCGCAGTCGACAACGTTTTTCGCGTAGTTTTTTTCGCTTTTTTCGAGTTTTTCGCGTAGTCGACGACGAGTATGCTTGGTGATCACTACTTGCCATAATCGATCACTATATCAGCCGTATACGGGTAAAAGTTGAACCTTGAAGGACCAGAAGTGCTTCTTTACTCAAGTAATCGCCCGGTTGAGAAATAATCTTACTGAATACGCACTGTCAGGCCAAAGCACATTATTCGGTCAGGAAATCTCCGGTTCCGGGGAATAGAAATTACTAAGTCGTTCCACGCATAATTCGGTGTATCTGCCAAACCATTCTCGGCCCAGCGAAATTCAAATGTTGGAACTTTGCCAAAAATAGCGCTCTAGCATAAATTGCTAAACGACTAGCTAAAAAATATTTGATCATGGAATATGTATATGTATTTTAGTAATGTAACGCGAACCACCAAAACACGGAAAACGCTGCCACGAAGTAATAGGAAGCTTTCAACATTTGGAGCGCTGCATTTTTCTTAATTATTGTACAACCGTACCACCGTGCATCTTTTGACAAATCTCACTTTTGACTACAAACTACGCGAAATTACACGACGAGCCTGACCGAATGGCTGACGGTGCGTGTCTGAATAAAAGAATAGAATAAATTAATCGAAAAAAGGAGAACGTGAAATAGTAATAAAAGAGTTTGCTTAGCATCGAAAACACCTGATTTGGACGCCCCGAACAAGCCCGAGCAAAGTTGTGTCGCTTTTATAAAGCGCTTTTCGTGCTAGTAATATCGGCCGCTCTTTCAACGAAATGGCTTTTGATCCATTTCCTTGTTTTTTTAGATAGCTTGGCTTCTTTGGGACAGAATTACAATAATAAAAACTCAAAAATAAGTTCAAAATGATGTGAAATTAATTTCTAACTGGGGGTCGATTTTGAGCTCTTAACTACGGTAGCTGCATTGCAACATTCGTCAACGGAATCGTGGAACAATTTAATCAGGCTGCGGTCCCTATTTTCGTTTACTCGACCTCTATTTTATTTTTGATGCATATAAATAGTTTGCATCACAAATGCATTTATCATTTGAACATACTATCTCTTTCGTTTATCTCTTCTGGTGTGCGGTCTGCTCCCTCTAACTTAGCATAACCTCCTCGATGCTCGAGAAACTTCTTTTTTTTTCCCTCTTCTCTCGTCGATCGAAAGTGCGTCTCTTAACTGCAAGCAGTTCCTCGAATCCCTTTGCCTTCCTCTCACTATCAATATCTCCTTATTTATGAGTCCTATCTGTGTTTTGTGTTCTCATGTCAATTCCTCCATCGATCTACCCTTTACCTCGTTTACCTCTCGCGCTCTCCCTTCCCCTCCTGTCTATCGTTCCATCGTCTGTCCATCTTTTCGTAAACAACAAGTCAGTATCTCTCACTCCCTTATCTGTCTAACTAGACTCTCCCTTATACTCCCTATTTACCTCTTTACAATCCCTTCATCTCGCAGTCTTATGCTGTATCTCTCGTCTTTCTGCTGTTTGGTTCTAAGCCCCTCGTTCTCTTCTCCTCGTTTCTCCTTTCGCTTCCCGTCGTCTCTCCCCTCCCTGTACTCTCTAACCCCTCTGCTTCTCTACGTCTCTTGCCTCCCCACACTCTCTCGCTTCCTCGTCCCTCCCTCCTCTCACAACTCTTCCCTCAGTGCACGTATTCCTCCCCTCTGTCCCTCTAGCCTTCAGTTCCCTTCATTTCATCAGTCGTCTATTTCATCGTCGTCCCTTATGTCCTATGTAATATCCCCTCGTAACCCTCGTTCATTCAGAGTCGCACCATGTCTAAGGCTAAGGTCGGAATCAACGGATTCGGAAGAATCGGACGTCTCGTCCTGAGGGCAGCTGTAGAGAAGGACGCAGTGGAGGTCGTGGCTGTCAACGACCCCTTCATCAATGTAGACTACATGGTAAGAGGGAGACTAAACTGTAGTTTGTAGTCTGGGAGGGGTACGGTAGATTGCCAGATGAGGGAGACTGAATGAGACTGTTGAGGTGTACCTGTTCAACTACGACTCGACGCACGGTCGATTCAAGGGCACCGTATCCCACGAGGGAGACACGCTCATCGTGACCAAGGAGGGAAAGAGCACCCACAGAATCAAGGTCTTCAACAGGTACTGTAGCTGGGGACAACCGCATTTCTCGGATACTGTAGCCAGAGACTACCATAACCCTAGAAGGGTTGAGAGAGCGTCGTGAGCTGAGGAGCAATGTGTTCTCGGCAGAGTATTGCCTCTTCCTCTCCTGAGTTCCCTTCGGTTGTAACAATCTCTCGGAGTGACCCTTTGTGTTTGTATTCCCCTGTGAACCTCCCTACTCCCTCGATACTCCTGATATAGAAAAGGGTCATCCTAGTGGTCTCTTGCATCTCTGCGAAGGGTGTCGTTGAAATAAACGAGAAAAAGGAACGGGCAAAAGAGGGGTTTGGATGCGATCGATGAGAAGATAGAGAGGGACAGAGAATGGGGAGAGGGAGGGGAGGGAGAGGAGAAAGAGAGGAGAGGAAAACAGAAAGTTGCCGTGGTTTGTAGGTGCTAGGAGAGGAGATAGGAGTCTAGAGAGATATGCAGAGAGTAAAGAGATTGGGAAGAGAGAGGAGAGACAGAGAGAGGGAGGGGTTCATTAGAGAGAGGAAGGGAAGGTTCTCGATGCATGCGGTGATATCATCGTTCTATGGAGGGTATCGAGTGGGGAATGACCAATGAAATACACTGAAGAGCAGACCATGACGTTACTTGTTCAGTTGCTTTGTGTGATACTTTGGTCTCTTGTGTTGTCAGACCAGGAAGTAGAGAAACACGCGAAATGAACTTTGTTGGCAGCTTGCCAAGTGTGGCTACCGTAACCCTTGTCCTTCCAGCAAGGACCCGGCCGAGATCCCCTGGTCATCGACTGGAGCTGAGTTCATCGTCGAGTCGACTGGAGTGTTCACTACCATCGACAAGGCGTCCGCTCACCTTAAGGGAGGAGCTAAGAAGGTTAGGGGATGAGGGTTACGGTAGAGGAGGGGTACTGTAGATATGGCAATGTGGGACTACCGTAGGGAGGGTTACCGTAGTCCTAAGAGGATATTGATGTGTAGGTTATCATCTCTGCCCCTTCTGCCGATGCCCCCATGTTTGTGATGGGAGTAAACCACGAACTGTACAATGCTGCCAACGACCACATCATCTCGTGAGTATACTGTATTATACTGTAGTTGAAGGGGAGGGATACGGTAGGTGGAGGATACGGTAATCGGAGAATTCTGTTCAGGAACGCCTCGTGCACTACCAACTGCCTCGCTCCCCTCGCTAAGGTCATCCATGACAACTTCGGAATCATCGAGGTGAACGGTTTACTGTAGGAGATCGGTAGAGAGTTTACTGTGAAAAAGGCTGAATGAAAGAAGTGTGGCTGTTAAAAGAGTAGTGTATCAGGGACTGATGACTACCGTTCACGCGACGACTGCCACACAGAAGACTGTGGATGGACCCTCGGGCAAGTTGTGGAGGGACGGAAGGGGAGCTGCACAGAACATCATCCCCGCATCCACTGGAGCTGCCAAGGCTGTCGGAAAGGTAGGGGAGGGGAAGTGTACGGTAGACGGGGAGGAGTATGGTAGGAGATGGAGATGGGAAAAGGAGTACGGTAACTGGTTAAGGTGATCCCCGCCCTGAACGGCAAGCTGACTGGAATGGCCTTCCGAGTGCCCACTCCCGATGTCTCCGTCGTTGATCTCACTTGTCGTCTTGAGAAACCCGCCGATTTGGCTGCCATTAAGAAGGTCGTCAAGGACGCTGCAGAGGGACCCCTCAAGGGAATTCTGGGATACACCGAGGACCAGGTGAGGGGTAACGGTAGGGTAGGGGTACGGTAGGGGAGTAGGGTACGGTTACGAACTAGTGAAAGGAAATGATGGGTGCTGTAGGGAATAAGGGTGTACTGTGGGAGGGGATACGGTAAAAGAGTGGAAGGAGTACGGTAGCACTTGCATCGTATTGCTATATGGAAGTATCTCCCCTAAGGTCGTGTCCACTGACTTCCTCTCCGACCAACGTTCGTCCATCTTCGATGCTGATGCATGCATCTCCCTCAACCCCCACTTCGTCAAACTCATCTCCTGGTTAGTCTTCTTCATTCCTTAGTCCTTAACCCTTACAATTAGATAGTCCTTAGGGTTTTCCTCCTAACCTTGCTTATTAAGGTACGATAACGAATACGGATACTCTCACCGTGTCGTCGACCTCATTCACTACATCGCTAGCAAGAACTAAGCGGACCCTTCCCTTCTTGTTCCCTCTCAACTCTCTCTGTAGACCCTTCCGTGTAAGGGGTTGCCTCTCTAGAGTAAGGCTAATGTAAGCAGTGTTAGAAGCCAGTTTTAACTAGATTGTATTGTATAATTATGTGTTGTGAATAAAGTACCTTTGTACAAGTATCGAACAATGCACTACATTTTCGAGAATCACGCAATGTCAAATTGAAGTCCCGCCCACTTCTGAGTGTCGGCTCTGGTGCGGCGAGTGCGGCATACTGTAGCTACACCACCATTTTCATTAATCCTCTAAAACTCCTAATGTGCAGGTTGAAGCAGCAAGCATGATGCTTTAGAGTCCATACCCTGAAACACCACCGAAAAAGAAAAGATAAGGTATATAAACAAAAGCGGGAAAAAAGAGCTGTCGATAACGATCACGCTATTATGAAAAACAGGCCTTGGAATTATGCCACATCCGATTTTTATGCGCAACGACGTACGCAACGTACGCACGTGCACATCATACGCGTCAGAAAAACTTCAAATAATTCCCCGCATTTTTTTGCTGCGCTCCCGCTGCGTGCTTTCTACTTACTCCATGGATGTTGAGTTCTTGGCATTGCGTGGAGAATTGACACAGTACAAAGAATCTAATTGACCTTTACAGTAAGAACGTTGGTCTCCAGAAACTCGTATTTGAATTTGAATTGGATAGAAACGGAATTATGGAGCATGCTGCCTGTGTGAATGAGCCGATTGGAGGCGGATTGACAAGACTGTTAGTGGCTTATTGCTTGAGGCTAGGACGGATTAAGCTGGTAAATAGAAGGCAAGAGTCAAGGAAATAGAGGAAGAGATGTACACTTGGTACACTCTCGATGTAAGTTTTGATCCTAAATTACCCTTTTGTAGAATTTGCTTTCAGGTCTTCCTCGAAGTCCTTCGCTATGTTTCGTTCGGTAAGTTCATCTACGTTTGCTTGCTTCATCAAAACAATTGGATTCATTTCAGTCCTCGCTCTTATTGTCAACCTAATTCTCCTCTTCCTGATCATTCTGGTAGGTGTGCGGTAGATAAGATACAGTGCTCCGCATATTTACCTATTGCACCCTCATTACAGAATGTACATAAAGAGTTGGGAGTGTACAAATACTTTCTGCTAGCTTTCGTCGTATCAGATATCTTGTATTCCTTCGCTCATTTCGTCATCGTCCCAGTAGGACACTCCTATTCATCCACACTCTACAATTAATTCAGGTTCCAGAAACATACAAGAACGCATTCTTCATGAGTGGACATGGTTGGTTCACGTCGAGGTCAGATATATCTACACTTGATTTGTTTCTCTGAGCTTATCCAAATCGTAGAATTAGATACAAACAATTCCTAACCTCTTTCCAATTGAGATGGGCGATATCCGTATGGGCGATAGTGTATTCATCATCTTTTCCCCTTCTCGTAGCCAATTTCCTCTATCGATACGTCGCAGTCAAATAGTAATAACACCCCCCACCTTATCCACTTTCCCCTATACAGTCCTCTTCGCATCGACATTTTCACACAAACTCGCGTGATCATTCTTCTTATATTCATCTTCTTCATTAATGTATCTGTATGGTAAGCGTTTCTCATTTCCTTTTCTATCCTTCTAATCGATATATTCCAAAATCTAGGTTCTGTGTTACCCACTTTCTATGGGGATCCCCCGACTACCCCTCTTACGTTCTCCCTGTATTCCATTCAAACAACTCGGATGCTTTCATTACTCATGATATACTTGATTTCGACCATTATATCGTAGTTGTATACTGGGTGAGTGAGAAATAAGATATTGTACCTACCGTACCCCACGACCTCTCAGCACGATTCAACCTCCCACGGAATTGGCTGGCGTGCCTTCCTAGGATCTCTTACTCTCGCTGTGATAGCAGGCAATGCATACAGCTTCATGTTTACGTCAGCTGTGGGAATAGTTGAGCATCTGAAGGTACTCATTAGCTGTTGATAGTACGGTATTAGGGAGAGTACGGTACATTGAGAGGAAGTATGGGGAACTAACGGGGAAAGCTATTAATATGTTGACTGTGACGTTGGACTTGCAGGGAGGTGAGAAGAGTGCAATCAGCAGTCGGAGTATTCAACTACACAAACAACTCTTTCGAGCTCTTGTTTATCAGGTATTTCATTTTGTTTTCTTACTCACCTCCTTTTTCTACCAGCCAATCATGAAACATTTCTGGGAAGACAAGTAACAGTGAAATTCGGTCTTTCTATAAATATCTAGAGTACGTTTGTATTAGTGAACAGGAGTATAGAGATTCGCATGACTTCACCCTGCCATCCTATATCACCCCTCCTCCTACGTAGTGTATACAGTACCCCTCCCACAGTACCCCTCAGGCCATCCTGCCCTTCTTCACAGCGTATGCTCCCTTAGCCTTGTGTTGTCTCATTCCATTCTTCGGAATCGACTATCCCTTGTTCTCCCTCTTCTGTCCTCCCTTCTGTGCTGTCCATCCCCTCATCGACGGAACCATCACACTCTTCACCATCTCTCAGTTCAGGTGCCTATCCTATCCCTTCTCCCTATGTCATGCAATAATCCCACTCCAACGCAGAAACGATCTTCTTCATTTCTTCCATCGTCGCACCTCAGCCACCCATCCTCAACCTCCTCCACTTCCAATCCAAAATCGTCGAATGTCAACTAAATCCATAATATGACCACCATGTAGGCAGGGGAATAACATTCTCTGACGCCGAGCAAAAGGGAGAACTGTAAATAAGTAAAATGAATAAATAATTACTGCGATTGCTGTCGCTTGGTGGTGTGTGTGCTGAATTTCATACTGCCCAGATAAGGGGAAATTACGTTGATTTGCCATTTTCATTTCCATCCAGTCTGGGATCTCTAGCCAATCGTCTCCTAGAAAAACACACCGCTCCTTAACACGTCGGCCGCCATAGCTCAGTCGGTTAGAGCGTGGGTCTAATAAGCCCAAGGTCGCAGGTTCGACCCCTGCTGGCGGCAAAATTTTATTTTCTTTTGCTCATAATAAATAAATTGTATAATCGTGAATAAGTTCAAAAAGCAAATAAAGAGTACATATGTGGTCTAAACTTTTGTTTGTGTTTTTCATCGTTTAGATTTACGGATAGATCTGACTGTGGGGACAACAGCAGACAGTTTGGTGTCTGCTTCGTATCCATGCACGTAATACAGAACTCCTCCCGCCTTAATTATTGATTTATTGATTGATCGGATTACTTTATCTACCTGTAGGCAGGGAATAATCCACAGGAGGAGACTGAGGACATTCGTGAAGTAGTTGACTCTTGCAGAGAATATTTGGAAGATGAAGGCGAAGGAGGGAAGAATGAGCACAGCGAGGGGGACTACTTGCTGGAGGAGACATTGGGGGAGGGCGCCATGGCCATTTCTCGTGCTCATGCTTATGAGTAGCCTCATGCGAAACTGTCAAACACAGCCCAAGAATAACCCACGATTTGCATTTTGTCAGCCATTGGAATGTTTATAAATGGGGAAGGGACGAACCATAACGAAGAGGAAGATGAGGAATCTCATGTGGAGGGAACGAGTCGTTGCAGAGACTTCGGAACTACGAGAGATGAGGAAGGAGTACGACTTGTAGGAAGTCAGGAGGAACAGACCGAGGGACAGGAGGATTGACACTACGAGGAGGAGCAGCATAGGGAGGACCGAACGGTGCTGAAGGCAGATCATTGGCGGAGATCGGATGGCAGGAGATCAAAGATCAGGGAAGGAGATCAAAGATCAGGGAAGGAGATCAAAGATCAATGATCGCTGATCAAAGATCACATTGATCTCACGTTGGGATTGTTGAAGGAGGTGGGAGCCCCGGCACAGTGTGAGTCGAGGTCTTCCTTGATTCCGATGACCCGCTCGAAAATGAACTCGAGGACTCTCTCTCTATCCCGAGGGGGCAGAATGTCCATTGTTCCCGGTAATTCCATCACGATTAGAAGAACCGGCATCGTGTAGGCTATCGTCACTTTCTGCAGAAACGACGCGTCTTTCCTGAATGGGAGAGATCAAAGATCACACTGAACGAGAGAGATTAAAAAAGATTAAACTGAATGAGATAGATCAAAGATCAATGAGTGGTACCTCGTGAGCATGAGGTACTGTAGAATGGAGTGACCGGGAATAAGCTTCCAAGTGGCGAAGAAAGAGGTAACGAAGGTGGTGAAGAGGAAGTTGAAGGAAGTGGGGGAAAGTTTGGAGAGGGAAGGGTTGAGGGAACACGAAATGAAGTGGACTTCACTGCATGTATTATGCTGAATTGAAGGATTAGGGGGAGGGGGAGATGGTTACCATTTGAAGGAAGGAGATGAAGAATCCGAGGATTATTAGATGAGTACAAGAGGTGATGATGGAGACTATTTGAGATTGGAGGAGTGATCGACGGAAGAGTAGAATAAGGGAAGCGAAGGAGAGGACTATCGAGAGGGATCCCTCGATTATGAGCACACCTCGAGAGAAGGCTACGAAGACCATACTGTAAGGGACACTGTAGGGGGAAGGAGGAGTACGGTAGGGAAGGAAGATGCGGGAGGAAGGGTTGAAGCAAGTACCTGAGGAGATGAGATGGGACGAGGGGTTATTGAAGACTGAAGGTTGAGAGACGAGGGAGGAGGGTCTTATACGAAGAATCGAGACGGAGATCACTCGGATTCATTACTGTGAACACCTTCAAATGCACAACCTGAGCTAATGCATAAATGTGATTTTCATTTCCTGATTGAAGACGACGAGATAGCGGATGAATAGGAGAGAGAACAGAGAAAAAGAGGTTGTGAAGGTGGAGAGAGTGCTAATGGGAATACGGAAGATCTCTGCTTAGCCATATCAGACTCACTCTTTCCAATCACTGAATCCACTCACTTTCCATTATCACATTACTGAACATCACCCGAATGAATCTACATCTTTTAATCGAATCTCATTTTCCTGTAAATTTGTAGTGGAACATGAACGAAGTTCAAAAAAGTTTGAACCTGACTCATTTGTTTTGCTCTATTTCACGGACCAAATACATAGTGTGCCATGTATTCTTCCTGTATTGATACCGTGATTCGTCAGACAACATTGTACATGACAATCGTTCTCATCCTCCCTTCGCTTTCCATACGGACTGTCAATACACATTTATTGCATGTCTGCACTTACAATGATTACACAAAGAAACAATCATTGATCACTCATAAGCTGTGAGTTCCCGTGGGGAGTGTGGCGATAGGCATCAGGTTGCCTTAATTTAGGGGAGAGGGGATAAGAGTTAGGGTAGGAGATAGGGAGTAAGGATTTGGGGGTGGGGGGCTGGGTAGATCCCCTAGGGGAGGGAAAGAGATGTCAAACAAAAGATGGTCAAGTTACAACTAGGACAATGGGCAAATGGACGGCAGAATAAACAGGAAAAGATGAAAAAGAAGGCAAACAAATAGAATAAAGTGAGTAAAGCGAGAGGATCTACTATCACCAGAAGTAGTTCTCATCCGTCTTCTTGTACTTGTCAAGAAGTTGTCTGAAGTGTCTTGCTCTTCGTTGTTTATTCAGTCGATGCGATTTGAAGAAGATTCCATCCGGATCTTGTCTGTGGAAGGCCTGAAAGGGATACTATTGAGGGGGGAGGGGAGGGGAGGGAGGGGGGAGGGAGATCGGAGAGGGTACCAGGGAGAACAGAGGGGTTCCATTCGGAGGGGACATAACACGGTACAAGAAGAGGTAAAGAACTGCTGAAAAGGAATTGAAGACAGACAGAATACATATTTGCCTTTTGTGCCTTTACTCCATGCACATTCTCAGGACTGACCTCTTCAAAGGAAACTCTGCACAGCTTGGGTTTAATGCACTTTCCTCTGCTGTCCCTCACAAAGCCTGCCCTGCAACGAGCTCTTTCTTCACATTTCTCTATCCATACCCAATCATACCTTCCATAGTATTGTCTAATGAATATCTAGTATTACGTAAATTTGAACAGCTAATCAGCCCCGCCCTCCCTTCAGCTGTTGATTCCAACTAGACGTTATGTTATGGAGAGATAAGGGCCGTCGACTACAAATCATCGGAATGCTCCAATTGAAGTCTGCCTTATCGTCCATCGTCATTTACCCTCTCACCTGCACAGACAACGGGGAAAGTAACACTTGGGATTAGTCGCGTCGTGTTCCTCACAACGGGGAGGACTGCAATGGGGTACGGTAGGTGATACGGTATTGGGAGGGGAGGGGTACGGTAGGGGGGATACGGTAGAGGGAGGGGAGGGGTACGGTACAGTACCTTTCACCTTTTTGAATAACAACTCAAAATGGCTGGGAACATTGAATCACGTATTCGGTTGGAAATGGCTTCCGTGCCCCTAAACCATCTATTTATCAGAAAAGGAGATGCTGCGCAAAAAGTAATTATTTATCTTAATACACTTTTGTAAGTGATGCGGAATGGAACTGCTAAGTTATGGAAAGGGCGGTGGCCACTCGAATGGTAAAGGCATGCCGCATGCGGATAGTTGTAGAGAGAGAGTTGAGCATGAGTCACTCAGAGGGGGGCACTTGTTGTTAGAAGAGACGAAGAACCCTCGCAATGCATTCCATTTATCAACGTGCGAACAGTTGCCCCCCTCATTCCCTGCATAAACCATCTCCTATTTGACAGCCAACTCTCTCGGCTTTCGTCAACAAAAGATGACTTCCTCCACGTAGTATGATAATGCGCCGCTTCTTTTGACTCTATGCTATCAAGGGCATATCAGGTTATGAAAGGGACACCGACTAGTGCAGAGTGGCACTGCCCCACGCAGCATATTCACACTTCCGATACTAAAACAACCGTACGTCCCTTGAGATGAATATATCGAAGATATAGTGGAATGAACCGATCCGTCAGTTTCTTCCGTTCCAAAATGAGCCTAGATAATTCTTTTACTTTTGTACACTCTCTCGCCTTATATTCGGAATGATTTTCCGACGGAACTTTTCAATCCGCTATAGAAGATGCGTACCTGAAGAGATTGTCACACGACCGTTCACAGTGTCTCTCGGGTCCACATCTGACATGATATTCAGTAGGCAGACACAGTTGAGGGGAGGACTCGTCTCGTTGGGGGGAACTCAGACGAGATCTCTGCAATCGACTCTTTCAAGATTCCCCTTAATATTCCCTTCTAGTGCTCCCCCAATGAATTCCCCTTACGTTCCTCTCAATTAGTCTTATCAATCACTGATTCTCCTCTTACTCCGTAGTTTCCCCTTGGAATGAAGCAGTAAAGCAAAGACGATAATGAAGAGATTATAGCGATAATGAATTGGATGCTGTCATTCACAAGAGGGACAACGCTGACTATCGGTCTGTGGACTATAGCTTGGAATAGCTGAGTATAAGTGATCCCAAGGGACCGCTCCATCGCCCTCTCATCCCCTTCATCTCTATAAGAGACCCCTCTCAGTCGCGCAACTTCCCCATTTAGTTGTGTTTCACGATGGCACAACCGACCCCACTTGAGATGTTCTCAGCTATCGACTGAGTGACTAATCTCATTCCATTCCCCTCCCCTCCCAATTCTCCAGACCCTCATTATCCCAATAGCCGAGTATCACTCAAGTGATGTCTCTTCCCTTAGTTTCCCTTAGTTCTCTTCTTCCCTTTCACTTCCCTCTCTAACCACTCTCCTTTTATGGCCAAACGGCGAATCGTCGCAAAATACTTTGCGACTGATTGGAATGAGGCTGTGGAATGGGCAGTGACAAGAGTGACAGATACACAAACTGAGGGAATGACAGTGTGACAGACAGACAGAGGGGGAACTGACAAGAGTGACAGACAGACAGAGACATAGTAGTGTTAGACGAGTTATGTACTCAAACCGGACGACTGAATCGTTACATGCATTCCAGTGTAAATAAGTGTCGTTTCATGGTGGAGATTATCACTGGAGTAAAGGTTGATGAGATGTTAAGAGAAGAGAGAGAAGGAAAGAGGGGAAAGCGATCGAAGTGAGAACAGATGAGACATTGATAGATACTAGTTGTGGGGGTGGGTAGTAGTGCTCATTAGTCTATCTCACTTGGGTAGACCCTACGAGGGTCAAGATGGACTAAGCAGAAGACTAGGGGTCTAAGCTGAAAGTGCAATCTCTCCTTCTTCTCACCCTAATGTTTGCTCTTCTCAAAAGATCGCTTCCCTTTTTTCGTGTTCCGCTTCCTCTTGAGATCAACGCCTTCGGCATGTTCAAGAGAGTACAAGAAATGAGGAACTATCCGAGGACTACAGTATACTCATTAGTGTTTAAACTACCGTATACCCTTGCTATTCTCTAGTACAGCACAGAAGGAGTTAACGTTCTTAGTTGATCAGTGAGTTGAAGGGACAAAAATAGCACTTCGAAGGGGATTAAACGAGAGAAACTCTCGATTGGTTAACTTACAAGTCTTCTTTTGGAATGGACGGAGCCAACGAAGAAAAGAAGGGAAATGAGGAGAAGGCGCATCGGTAGAAGGGAAGAGTTGAGCTGAGAGGGAGAGGGGGGAGGGGGGGGGGGGGGGGTGGAGAAAGGGGAGAGACTCCGCCCTCTTTTGATAATACATGAGTGACTATGTGAACTACTACGAGACTCTTCTTAGACAAACAAACAAATTGAACCCAGACTTTGTGTACTCTTTACGTGTATCTTAAGCAATCTGTACTTAAAAGTGTTTATATTGAAATGAGAGGAATAAATGACAAGTAGATGAGTATTCATGAGAAAAGGGAAATGAAAGTTATATGAGTCGAGCAGTTAGGAATCGCTCACTATAGTTACGTATATGAATACTGCAGACATATGAAATGGCCATGTAATAAAAGGGTTTGATAATAAAGGCAAGGAAGAATATACCCCTCCAATGGACTCATCCTACTATCCGATACTCTACTCTGACAAGCTCCAGAACGTATCGACGTACACTGAAATAATTATACGTGAGGATTCAGAAAGCAACCCATACCATATTATTACTATTTATTAGATCATAAAATTTTGCACCATAGGATAAAGGCGAGACGAAAGAGCGCTACATTGAGAGAATGAGCGCTGACAACGAGAGAGTACGTGAATACGAGAGACGCAGAGTTAGTTTACCAAGCAGAGGCATTTAGGAGTTGTGAAACGACGTGTACAAGTCATTTCATTCATAAAGGTGGTGATACGACTGTCTTTAACGTGACTTACGATCACTGATTCGAGGACGTGCACTGCTACGTGCTTTCGCAATCAATTCATCCATCGAACCAGGCTTCAGGAACTGAAATCACATGATATTAGAATGCTACCTACTAATCACAAATTAGAGTACATATACGTCTCTAGCGAGTAGAGCATCTAGGTAGCGACTACAGTACGCAACTCTCATACCTCTTTATGAGCATTCTACAACCTATTGAGTATCTTCTGCACGTACCACAATACTCTTGTAGCATTCGTCGTCGCAAGACTTCAGTCGACTGTCAAGCACCTTCTCCTTCCTCTCCATTTCTTCCCTCTTCGCTTCTTCTTCAGGAGAGCGACTGAATCAGAACATCTCTATTGAATACTAACAACCCATTCCTCTCTCTGTTCTCGCGGCGGGCGGTCGGCTCTCCCTTCTTTCTCGTCTTTCATTCCCGTCCCCGCCGTATTCCATCAAGAACCCAGATGAAGAACTCCTCTTTTCACGTTGGCAAGTGAGGGCGGTATGTTGGCCATCGACTCTTTCTCTTCTTCGCACCCCTTTCTTTTGCGGCTGCCCTACCCCATAGTGAAGATTTTTAAGTGAAGCCTTTTGTCCCCACTCCTACCCCTGTGATATCCTTCTTCACCCCCTCCTGCCGCATACCGCAAGGTGTAATGATAAAGATAACGATAAAAGATAAACCCGCAATCATTCCATCCCGGGCACCTACTATTACATTACACTAAAGTTTTTTGATTACGAATGAAATGATAATCAACTCACGTCGCGAGAACCATAGTACGAGTTGGTTGAGTAGTATGTGGTCTACCGTAGCCACTGAAAGCATACAAATTAGAAGAGAAGGGGAGATATCGAAGTGAGAATGAGAATGTCATGGATAAACACGAATGAAAGATGAAGACACCTTCGATCGTACGATCTTCCATAAGATGAAGAACCATGTGGTGGCTCGGAATTATTCGCTTTGTTACCGTAACTCGCCGAATAGCGACCGTACTGAAATGACGATATTCAAAAGGTGGCCACAGTATCCATTCTTCCCCTCTCTCATCCCTCCCCTACAGTATCCTTCCCCTACCGTACCCCTCAACTTCCCCCTACCGTACCCATTACCGATTGATGTAGCATTCTCTCCTCTCGTTCCCTGTTCAGTCTATCCCTTTCCTCCTTGGCTCTCCTCTCCTGTTCCCTTCTCCTTTCTTCTTCTCTTCTTGCCATTTCAGCATTGCTCTCTTCTCTCCGTGCAACTTGACTCAACCTTTGCTCCGGTTCGAACGGAATTACTAAAAATATAATACTTATAAGGACATGGAAGTGATTTCAAGTGAAGCTTATATGAAAGATGTTGTCGAAATTAGTATAAAAACAAAAGGAAAATAACAAAACAAAAGGAAGATAAAAACAATAGTATTCGAGAAATGATTTTTTTAAATGTCGCCCAACTACGACGCTACTGTGTTTAGCATACAGGGCCCACCCAAACGGAATCATTATACTGAACGCCCGCGGAACGAAAAACAAATAAATTTTATCCTTATTTATTTTGAAATTTTTAATAATGATTTTCATGTTTCTTATTATTTCTAAAAGTAAAATAGGAAATTTTATAATAATTTGGTAGAATTTTATTATCGCTTCTCACTTCCTTTATGTAGAGAGTTTCGGGATAGGAAAACGAGTTAGCAGGAAAAAAAGAAAGAAATAGAATGAACGTACTGGTTCTCTCACTCGTGTAGTTCTGCATGATAGTAGCCTTCCTCTCCAATTCCAACTGATCTGCTCTCATCTCAAGGATCCTCCTTATACCGTATCCCCATTTCCCACAGTATACGGTAGTGCTCCCCAATGAGTTCCCTCATGTACCTTGTTCACTTCGTTCTGGGAGATGGTAGTTTCGTACGGAAATCGATAGTTGTCGGGGGATGAAGAGGTGGCAGCTGAAGGATTCCTTGGATAATGCAAGCATCAAGAGCCGCCTTACTTTTCAGCAGCAAGCCAACCTACACCGACAACGCGTGCAGTAAGCTACCCAACTACGGTAAGTGCAACGCAATACAACCCATGTGCTCTCAGTCTATGAGTACAGACTACGAAGAGTGTATTCCTGTGCCTCTCTTACCCCTCCTGTTACTCTTGTTCCCATTCGTCCGTCGATCGTAGGACGAACTGTCCCCGAAGGCTCCCCCGCTCAACTGTCCCGTGTCCTGTTGATTCCTGAATCCATCCTTGCCCTTCGCCCCCCTCCTCCATCCCTCACCTGCATTCATTGTCTCCTCCGTCGGAACTACTCCAATCATCAGAATCCCTTCCTTCATTCTCTCCGAATCCCCTTTCCCTCCCTTCCTTGCTTCTTCTCCCTGTTTCCGGTAGAATACTCGGTAATCTCCATTCATCCCTTCTCAGATTTCCGTGAAGCTAAACCCAATATTTCTATTATTTTCTATTAATAAATAAATGTTCAACATTACTGCTCACCAAACACAATAAATACCAACTGACCTTGGTATCGAAGAATCGATCCATATCAGCGGTGCCCTCTCTTGCCAGCGCACGGAAGAATTGCCGACTGAAAGTGGCTACCGTAACCCCGCTCACGTACTCCCACAATACTCAAGCAGCGCTAAACCCATAGCTATCCACAGCACTCCACCTACAGTACCCCTCAGCTCACCACTTATCGACAGCATTCTCTAGAGTACAGAATCCTTGAAAAGATACTTGATGAAATGGACAACGAGGGGCTGGAGGGAGGAGGGGAGGGACGTTATTGACACTCTGAATTAAGGAGGATAGGGGATGGAGGAAGGGGATGGATAATAGGGAGGGGGGTGGGGGTGGTGGAGGGTAGATTGTTGAGAGGATTAAGTTACTCTTTAATAAGGTCACTGTAATACCGGTCGTTTGTCGATCGATAGGAAGTCTCGGTCGAGTTTATCGATGAAGTGGATTCGGCCTTCCAGTACTTCTATAAGGGGGAGATTGAATACTCTCAGTTCTTGGGGGAATGGGAGTGGGCATGCAAAGCAATTGAATCGATGTACCGAAGATTTCGGGGAAGAAGAGGGACAGCATGGCACACACTTGATTGTAGTTGGACTTGGCTACCAGAATGGGCATCATTCGATTCTCGTTCGACAGCAGAAGATGAAGCAACTACAAGAGCAGTTGATGCATGCAATATCAGGGGAATAACTCACGTGTTGCTTCAGTTCATTGATGTTCTCGAAGGGGGGAATGGCCCTCGATTCATCGTCCACTTGGGGCTCTCCACACGGAATGAGTGTCGACTCGTCTGAACACCCCTTCCCTTCCATTCCCCCCTAATCTCTCCAAGTATCCCTCTATTCCCATCTGCTCCACTCACAACTCGTCTTCAACTGATTCAAGACCGTCTCATTGAGAAAGTCCGTGTGTTCAATCATCCATCGCTCGAACCTCAAACGACATCATGCAATCTCTGCTCCTAACAATATTACAAAACAACAAAGACAAGATGGGAAAGCAGACAGACGAAAAGTATTCACCTGTATATGCCAGTGTACAACAGAGTCATTCCCTCCTCACACGATTGTTGTATCAGCTGCAAGGGGCAACTAGGTAATCCCACTACACTTACAGTAATCCCTTCACCCGCTTCTATTACAGTAACCCTCATTATGACCTAGATGAACACGGTTGCGGTTCTCGTGGTTGCTTACTTTGAAAGTGTTGTGCGTAAAACAATCATATTCAATCTTCAGTACAGCAATCGTAGATACCGTATCCTCAAATCCCACGTACCGTAACCTCAGCAGGTGATATTTTGCCTCCATTGGCAGTGGATGCATGAGAAGAGACGACGAGGACGAGATAGCGGATCTTGCGGAGAAATTCTCTCGGCGAATCTGGAGAGGGCCATAATCAAGGTGATAAATACACAATGCACTGCGTACCTCCACTCAAGTTATTCGAGACCTGCAGATCATGCAACAGTCTCGTCTTCTGAACCTTCGCTCTATTCAGCTCCTTCATCTTCATCTCTTCGTCGTTCAGTGCCTTCTGCAATCCTTTCCCTCTTTCCCGTCCTACCGTAATCCCCTTCAACCAATTAGGACGTGCAGTGGGACAGATACTAGACTAGACTACAGAGAGAGCACAAGGGATGCAGGGAGCACAGACGAATGGATGAATGGAAGGGACTGGGAGAGCGACGGAAGACCGGGGTTTCTTCTTCTTGTGAGGGGTGGAAGAGGGGAAGGCAGCCATGCCCTTCTCTCTGTACAACTGAAAGCACGGAATCGTGTGAGGATTTTAATTGAATGATCTTAGACTAACGTCTAAGATCATTCAATTAAAGGGAGGAAGCAGCCTTTAATCAAAAGTTTTAAAATTCAATCAAAATTCTTCTAAGGTTTCAAAATGTGATGAAAAACATAATAACAATAAAAAAGTTGAAGAAAAAACTCAAAAATTGCATGTTTTATTTTTCCGTTCCGGGCTTCCGTCGTTGAGAAGAATGTCGCTTTTGGCTTAATTCCTTTCGCTAAACACAGTAGCATCGTCGTTGGGCGAAATTTCAAAAATTCATTTCTCGAATACTATTATTTTTTATTATTTTTCCTTTTGTTTTTACACTAATTACGACAAGATCTTTCATATAAGCTTCACTTGAAAATCACTTCCATGTCCCTTTAAAGGCGGCCAAAGAGCTAGGGAGGGAGGCCTGGGCATTAAACCGTTCCGTTTTGAAAACGGACTGCCAACACTTACCGTAATCCTTTCCAGATTTGGTAACCCTAATTCTAAAATTATTTGCGGACTCTATGGCTATCGGAATGAGTTCTTATTGTTAGGGTCAATTTTCAAAGGCCATCTTCTCTCCTACCTTTTTACATAGATCTAGGCGAGCAAAAAGTAATTGAAAAACAGAAAGTCATGAAACGGTCAACGATTTGAGAATTTGAATTTCAAAAATGGTCTTTTTGGCTGCGAATTTCACGTTTCGTCGCAATGCTCGAAAAGGCGAAATATGGCCGGCTTTATACTTTCATCACTCATGCATATGGATGTCCTCTTTCGAATAGAGTCAGTCATTACTTCCACAACTTCCCACGAAAAATGATCTTCCCCGTCAAAGTATGAGTAATCTATCTAACCCCGTTGAAAAGCCCGGATACTGTAAGTTTTTAAATAAAATGTTAGGCTTTTTCTGAACTTCGATCAGCTTTGCTGGGCTTGGTTTTTGACTTTTTGCACTTTTATTTGGCTTTTTGCAAACGTGGTAAGCATATCGAATTAAATAGCTCAAAAACCGAAATTTCCGTTTTCGTCAAAGACGCCTTCCTCCCTAGAAAGAGCGGAAAGGAATGAAGAGAAGAGAGATGGAGAGCATGCAAATGATCACTAATGACCTTAGTCGCCCCCCTAGTCACAACGTCATTTGCATGAATCGCCCATAGCCATAACCATCCTTATTTACCTTCCAGATCTCCGTGATCATATTTCGATGTTTCTCCAGATCACAATTGTACGCCACTCCATGCTTCGCCTCGAACAGTGCGTAGCCTTTCTCAAATTGCATCTATTTATTGCAATTATCAACGAAACTCCTATTTAACTCTTAGACTAATCTATTCGAAAAAAAGTCTTATTAATTGTGAAATAAGTAGTAACTGACCGAGTGAAGCCAGCTCCAGTATTGATTGTGCTTAGGAGGCATGTGTCCTCGTCCTCGTTCACTATCTGTTCCCAAAACACCACCACCCGCACGACAACCAAACAAGTACGACAGAAGAAGAAAGAACTCCTCTTCAACCACAAGGAAAGGAAGAGACGGAACACCCTTTATACACGACACGAAAGACAGAGAGGAAAGACGGAAGATAATCAAGTGCTTCGCTGTGGTATGACTATGATATACTATGGTTGGTCTAAGCACTTCATTCTGTAGATACAACGAAGAGGAGAGGGTGCACAGGAACGAAGTGACATTTAGCCGAGGGATGCACACGACGGGACCACACTTCACACTTCACACACTTACGAAGTCTGATTGGCGGGCTGGAATCGATTGAGCGGGGAAGTTGTTGTGACATATCTCGCGGTGGTGCTTCTGTAAGCGACCATTTCTCGTACCGGACAATTGCAGGTAAAAGCTACAGTTAGCCTGCAATATATCTTGAAATTTGAACCGAGCTGACAAGATATTTACCGTACATTTTGGACTGTTTCACGTTTCAGAGGATTGTGTCGATATACAAGACCCGGTGAAATAAAAAGTCAGGATGGAATCTTGCCACAAACGCAAAATGCCAAGAATCCAGATGGATCCTTGGTATTTGCTTTGGTGGCACAATTCCATGCTGACTTTTTGTTTCACCGGGTCTTATATGTCCTCAATTTATACTACAGTATACCTTCTTATCAAAAACGTCATCAGGTTGACTGAGTAGTCCCGCTCTGTATTGATTAGTCTGCGCCACACGACGTTGCTCTATCTAAAAAATGTATTCCCTTTAAGTCTATCTCCTAATCTCTTCCCTTTCCCACCAACTCTCCGTCTTTCCTCCAATCAATAAACATGACCAACCTTCTCCTTTGTGTTCTCACAATCAGCAATTTGCTTCAATACGTTGTAGTCGTCAGTGTTCTTGTAATTCTGCAACTCTCATTCTTCTTTCCCCTCCACACCTTCACCATTCGGGAGGGTACTCTTTCCTGCCTCTATTCGTGTCGTCTTTCAAGCTTCTCTGAATATCTCCCTTCACATTATAAACACTGCCAGAGCGTAAACTTACAGCCCACATGGCACTGATGATCCTGTTATCTTCAGCATAGGTCTTGTCAAACGGTCGTCCCTCTGCCCGTTGGAAGGCCAGCTTGCCAGTCTAATCTCTCTTCTGTCCCCATTGCCATCCCCAGTCGTCTAACCTGGTTGAACCATATCCAATACGGGCTGACCTTTCCCTGTCCCTTCGTCGTCACTACGGTGCCATTCATCTGAAAGAGGTCTTATTACACCAGGTAGATGAAGTAGACATAGCAAGAAAAGGAACAAGTATCACAGGGTCAATACAACCTCTGACATCATGAGAGACGTTCTGAAACGAGAGATCATCTTTATCAAGGAATAAGCGAGAACAAGGCACGGTAACAAGAGACTGGATAGTTGGAGTATGGGGGGTATGTTAGAGGTCTTATTCTCCCATCTCTACATTTATCGAAGGGAGAAAAGACTGTTTGAGCTGATACAGAGCGAATGTCGCCATAAAGGGGCAATAACCCCCTTTGGTTGTGCCTATCCATCTGGGAAAGAGATGACACATGGGAAATCGACAGCACTACTGGCCTAGCCCCCATTCAGGATTAAAATAGCCTTATACTCAAAGCGATAACAAGGTAACAACGAGATAACAACGAGATAACAAGGAAACAGCTATGATACATCTGTAGTACGCCTAACTTTCTTCTTTTTTTCAGAATTAGCATAGCATTGTATTGCATTTTGACCTACGTCTTCTCTGATCTGAAAATACTAACAAAGTTATTGGCGAAAGGAAGCAAACCTTACTTCGTTTGCCAGCCTTTTCTTCCTATTCTTCTTCACACAAACGTCATCATTAACATCCGAGGATTCCTTCCTCTTCTTTTTCTTCTTCTCGGTAACACAGCCATTCGTGGGCTCGCTAACTAAAAGTAATCAATGACATTAAAACCTTCCATCCGTCCCCTGTAGTTTCCTGCACACTTTGGGGGTTTCGGTTTGAAAAGCAAACGTCATTTTGTCGTCTGTGCCTCTTCATTCTATCACGCTTCTCATCAATCTCTCCGCCTCTAACAGTGGGTAATACGTGAATAGAATCTACAGACATGCCCATTAACCACGAAACATGGAACCATACCCAGGAATACCGTATACCCCCCCCACTTCAACAAACCTTCTTCCTTCCCTTCACTCGCCTTCACAACCGTTTTCTTCTTCTTCTTTTTCTTCACCGAAGCTTTCACTGGCATTTCTTCAAGAACTTCTCGTGATCACAACCTCCAAACAAACGAACCTTCATAATAGGATTCTTCATTGCCCTCGTCGCTTTGTTGATAACTTTCCAATTCCTCGTCTTCAAGTACAACTCGTTCTCCTGCATCGATTTTTCCCGAATTCAGTTCATCGCTAAACAATTACATAGACTACAATTAGTAACTCATAAGAAACGAACTCGATCCTCTTCAACGCATTTCCGATCCTCGCGTGTACTATGTCATCGTTTGTGATATCGATGAAGCGAGAGAGAATATCTGAAGGGCCAATGGTGAGACAAGCAAGATATGCTGCTTAATCTATCCACACATGGGCTAGGGCTGTCCCAACATTTTTACAGATTGCTTTACATAACTAGAGATAATCTAAAGCAGCCATACTTAGAAGCCTTTTACAGTGCAGACACCGATCCTAACGTCCGATCGGACAATCGCACCAATATATGATGAATCTATCATTTTGCATAGACCTCCCTATTCCCTTTCCATAATCTCGGCGATACATCTAAAGAGTCAACATTGAGAAAGGGCTAGGATGTCTTCTGCTTTCAACCCATGTCCACCCTATTCCTTATCCAACGGAGTACATAGTCTAGACTACAGGCCCAAACGATGAAAGAAATATCGTGCAAGCGTATGATGTAAGATTGAAGGGCCTTCCAAGTACCTGGATTAGGCTTCGCTCCCTCCTCCAATCTCGCTCCTCCTTCCCTTTCGCTCAACCATTTGTCACAATCGAACGACGCCAGAAAACTTAACATATTATTAGTTGATCAATAAAATAGTGGTTCACGTTAAACACAGAAGACAAGGCATTGGATATTTGCTATCCTTGTGAGTCTCATTGAGAAGGGAAGAAGCCTAGCAACGGAGAGTCATTTCATTCATAGCAATAACTAATTGCAAGGTGTTTTACGTCCTATATGAAGCAGGCCAACTAGCTCTTATGATAGTACAAAAGGCAACAAAACAGTGCCTAACAAGGGAAGGGCAAATACTTAATATCGGATCCAGATATGAGACCACCATCATTCGATAGAGCGCGAAAAGTTGTGCTAGTAGGCCGAAAAGATTTTGCCGACGTCCACACATCTTCGAGGAATCCGACGTCAAAGATTCTGGAGGATTCTGCATTACCCCAGCCACCGTTTCCTCTACCCCAGCCGGCGACATTTATT
>LS834145.1:333327-361968 GCA_900490955.1 Micoletzkya japonica
GCGGTAATTCAAAAAACGGAAGAGTGTGATAGGGTAATCCTGGAAAACTCGATAATTCTATCGTATTTTTCTAATTTTTCACTGATTTGCGCGGCAAAAAGGCCATTCAAAAGTCGCGTTTGAATTTCAGTCCGCGATAGATAACGTTACAAGCGTTTTTCATTATTTTGGGGCGAGCGCAGTTGATCGGTTGCCGTGCGAATATTTTGTTCCGATTGTGTAAATATTTGACGAAATACAGTACTTTAAGAAACATACGTTAAACGGGTCAGTTTTATTAAACGCATACAGCAATAGTGTGAACTTCCCAGAATTGTAGCAGTACTACATTCCCCTCTATGAAAATAATTTTCATAGGTTGCGTTTAGTTTGCGGAGTGCTATGAAAAAGTAACATATTCCGACGATCAAGCTACTAAAAAAAGTTACCGTAATCCTGGCCGGTCTGTTTGAAGAAGGCTGACGCGCAGTCACACTTCGAAACGAAAATTGCATGACATGTTAAACTGAGTATCGTGAATGAAACAATCGTTTCTGTGCAATTTAGCCTAAGCAGTCAATGTTTACTTACTTTACTTAATTTTCCTTTTTGTAGGGTCATCCGAAAATGCTGCGACTGCAAGAAGTTGTGGTTGTGTGCAGTCCACTGCAGTCATCTGTCGTTTTCATGGAAGATAAGTGTTTCACCTCCGTTTAATCCTGCTGCTGCTATACTTCTGCAAAGCGTTTTGAAACGAGACTATTCTTTTACCCGTTAGATGGCAGCTATGCTTAAAGTATAGCGAAGAAAATTGAGACGTAGGCGAAACAGGCTTGCTACTTAGATTTGTATCGCTTTTGTAGTTTTGCCGTTTTGCGTATCTAAAAGATGTTGTTGCTCAATGCTACATAATGTTGAGATACTTTGTCAAACATGGGCTAATAATCTCCTAAAAATTGTCCACTTCCAATGACACCCTCACATGATTAGACACGCACCGTCAGCCTCGACTCTCTTAATTTGCATACGAATCTATTCTACGCAGTATAACGTTGTGGGGCGTTGTCTGTGTCTGTTACTAAAGTGGCGTTTCGCATCGCTTTGCGGGGGAGTCGTTTCCCCACTTATGGGTTTGAGACAAAATTCACGTAGGTGCATTGAAAGGTGACAGACGGTTAAGAACCGAGGACATAGCAAGTGGCAGCGACTGTAAATACGGATAGTAATAGGCCCCTCTTCTTGTCTGTGTAATGCTTTCAAGATGCCCTAGGGCTAATGGTTCACGATTAATGAAAATTTGTACCCATTTTATTTTGCAACTTGCAAGTCCTTTTTTGAGGATGAACTATCTAATTCTTACTGATGCTCAAGTAAGAATCAGATAGTTGAAATTCTTTGCTGGTATGTATCGATAGACACATAACTCAACTATGAAAGTACCAAAGGAATAGAGTCTCCGGTGGGGAATTCGAATGTTTCGAAATAACTAAAACTCTTGAAATACACTGTTATGCACTTAGTTTTAGCGTACATTTTGATTGACATTGGACTGTAAAACTATTAAAAGCAAAAAAAAAACTCTTGAAAATCAGTGTCTTTAATCCAGACGCCTCCAGGGCATTCGGGCTCCTGAATACTCATAATTTATGGCAGATGTGTTTATTGGCTAGGTAATCTATGGTTTCATTCACTGATATATCTTCATACATGGGCTAGCGTTGTCCTCAAATTTCTGCAGGCACCCTTACATAATTAGAGGAAATCAAAAGCAGCAATCGTAAAAAGTCTTTTACACAATGATTCTCGGGTATAGGCACTCATCCTAACGTCCGATCGGACAACCGCGCCCATGTATGTATATCTTGTTGTAAACATATTCTGAAGCGTATTTGGCAGTCTGCAAACGGATTGCATATCTTTGAGGAGAGGATAGTGGGCGGGAATGGTTTGAACAGAGGACACGGTCTAATCTTGGTTAGTATTATGAGATGAGCACATGTAAGGAGTGTCATGTACTTGTTTGTCGTGTGAGACTGTTCGAGGCAAGTGTGCAAAAGCTGAGTGGAGTAAGCTGAGGGATAAACAGAGATGAGACTCTTACTCTTACTCCCTTCCCATCCCTCCCATCAAACACTTTAGACTGTCACACACGGACTTGCGTAGATGAGGAAGAAGAAGAAAGAGAGCGACGGCGAAAAGAAGAGAAGAAGAAGTAAAACAACGCAGATTGTCGGTCTTCGATCTGGTAAACAATGAAGGGAATGACACACTTCACTCGCACCCTTGGAATACACGTACAATTGATGGCCAGTTATTAGTAGTACGAGAGGTGATAGGGGTGGGAGGGACGAGGGGAGTTGTGTTGATACACTCGGATGTCCCTCCCCCAGGCAATGAAGAACATCCTCAGGGAACACCCCTCTCGCTCTTTCTTCTCTCATTTACCTTCCCCCAATAATATGTTGCTTTCAGCTATGGATGAGTGGGTTCGATCGTTGAAGGAATGGATAACACGGAATGCAAGTAAGACTTATTCTCTTACGCGTGGATAGCAAGTGTATGGGAAGAGCATAGATTCGATTAGTATTCCTCTTCATATTCCTCCTACCTTCCCACCCAATAATTCTCATGGTCCACCTTGAGTGTATGCACATCACTCTCATCGTCCTACTCATAGTACCTCTCTCCCTCTACCCTCTACCCTCTTTCCCTCCCCCCTCTCCCTCCCTCTCCCTCCCCTCATAGTTCATCACAGTCAGTATCCGTTTGTCGTCCCCTCTACAGATCTCCCCTCATCGTCCCCTCCCCTTCTCTTCATTCATTTCTTCTTCCTCTTCTTTCCCTCCTTCCTTTCACACTTTTACTCCCTCGTATCCCAGCCTACTTCTTGTTCCCTTTGATCCCTCCATCCTACAGTACTCCATCATACGTGGGCAACCTTCCCCGCAATATTTTAAAAACGGGCCTACCAGTGTACGAAATCAGGCCTACCAATTGAAATTTTATAGAAAATATAGGCCTACCAAAGTAAAATTCCGAAGAAATTTGGGCCTTCCACCCATACTTCGGGTCGGTGCCCACGTATGTACTCCATCCCCCTTCCTACCGTACTCTCCCTCTAATCTCTTTATCTAATCCTCCTCCCTCGATGTCTTTCCTCTCTTCTTTCTCCTCTCTCATATACACGTCATCTCCTCTTTCACTATTCACACCTCAATCAATAGAAGAGATAAACAATAACAACGACTAAGCACTCAACGTCTCTGGTAATCTTTGACTCAACCGAGAGCTTTTTGAACGAATCTCATCTATAAACATTTCTCAGAATTATTCCTCCATGGGTGGCTGTGAAATTTTAGCGATTAACATGTCCTCAGAATTTGTCAATTGATGGGCCGGAAATAGTGTGTTGCAATGAGCTTGTTTGATGTAATAGAGGATGGGAATAATGAGAGGTGAACTCTAAAGATGAACAGGTGTTAGGGGATGAAGAGAATCGGACGAAGCCGCGGCTGCGGAAGAAACGGGCGAATACATTATTCTCCAGATTTACTTTGAAGAGAGAGAGAGGGGGGGGGGTAGATTATAGCTTCGTTATTGAGTAACCTACGTTCTCAGCCAGAAATTACCGTATTTAATACATTACTGTTTGTATTTGTCGTGTAGACGATGGTCTTTGCCTAATGCTAACCAAAAAGTATTGCCACGTAGTATAGCGTGCTAGTTTTAATGAGCATCTTTTGTATCGTTCTGATCCCAGGAGAAAAGAAGAGAATGCCTTTGGTTTCCATGTGTTTGTTACTACTGACGTGCCGCGCATACTCGCTTCCCCCTTGTCCTTTCATAGTTCTATCACTTGTCCCCGTGAGTCCCTTCGAGAGTCCTCCAAGGGTAATAGCCCCTCTCCCCTTCTTCCCTTCACCGTTCCTTCCCTCATCTCTCCTCTCATTTCTCTCTTCTTTCCCTCTTCTCCCTCTTCAACAACTGCTATCACCTTCCATTATTACGTATATCGCTTTTCTCTCTTCGCTTGTTCTATCCTATGCGATAGTTCTAGGAACGATTTCAGTTTACAAAAACCTCAATTATTACAGGGAAAGATGGGTTGTTTTTTAATGTAATTGTTGCAGGATCGCGATCAGAGTGTGAAGTGGAGATGAGTGTAATGGAGGACGACAACACTTTGACGGTTATGGATATTCCGAGTAGGGTAAGTTAGTTGACCGTTTCCCTTTGTCTTCTGTTAGTGACGCCATTTCTAGACTCTATGAAAACGAATTCGCGAACATCGACTTTTATTGATAGTGCGATTAGAATCCGGGGTGTAACAATGCCATACCGTTAACTGAACCAAACCCGTCTCATCTTCAAGCAGTCTACCACGACCTCTTTTTCTCTCTTCATTTGTTATCCTCTCACCCTCGCAACAGCTCAAATTACACATTTCTTTTCAAAGCACAAGCCCTCAATCAACAGGAAAAGCTGATCATTCTGATATATTCCATTTGAGTGTTTATCAAGAGATATCTTCGATCCGAGAGGGGACTATAAATAGAGGATATATCTTTATAAATAAGTGTGGTTCTCTTCGCACTCTCCAATATTTGCACTGTCAATGTCCCAGTCCCTCTCATCTTCCCTCAAAGCCCCGCACTTCCTCTCATTCTCCCTCCTTCCTTATATTCAATCATGCGTATGCGCCATCGAGTGCTCCAACGAACCAATACGGTATGATTTGTAAAATACGGTAGTAGAGCTATTTATGGTATATGGTGCGATGTCTGGAGGTATCCCTAATGGTTTTGGCAGGTGGAATGCTATAACTACGATTTGAAAATAGTGAAAAAGTAAAAGAAAGTCTGCAATATAGTCTGCTTTGGTTAACATGTGTGGCAAGGTATAAAAAGTGCAGTAAGCGTGGGTGGCTAGCTCACTGCAGTTTTTCCAGTCACACGTATGATCCCGCCAGACATTTAAAAATGGAACGTGCGCCAGGTATACTGTAACGGAATTTTAAATTACCGCCTGTTACTTTTCGCACTTTTCGTTGCGGGAGTAAGCACGCCTAGAGCGGCGACGAGCGTCGCGTGCGCGTCGCCGCCTAATCTTTTTGAATATCAGAACTCTCGAAGCGAAAAGTATCACGAACTGAAATTTGGCCATGTTCCGTGTCTAATGCAATTTAAATGTATGGTCTGGGCTCATTTAAACGCTCGTGAGTCCGTATACTATAGATAACCTTTCTGAGTGGGTCGGCTTCTCAAGCCAACTACGGTAGACCCTGTTATACGTGGGTACCAACCCGAAGTAGGCCCAAATATTCTTCGGGCTTTATTTTAGCGGGCCCGTTTTTGATAGAAATTTTCATTTGGTTTGGCTTTATAATTCACAATGTAAGCCCGTTTCTCAAAATATTGCTTGGAAAGCTGGCCATGTATGGACCCATACATGGGCAGCCTCCCCCGCAATATTTTGAGAAACGGGCCTACCACTGTACGAAATCAAGCCTACCAATTGAAATTTTGTAGGAAATATAGGCCTACCAAAGTAAAATTCCAAGGAAATATGGGCCTACCACCCATACTTCCGGTCCATGCCCACGTATGTATGGACCTATCCCCCTCGGTGCCTATGACTCAAAGTGAACCGATGGAGACCATTGACGCTGTTCCTTTTATTCTCTCGTCTTGTTCTTGTTTCATCTCCTTCTCTCCCCTCTACATAAGCATGACCCGTATCTTGACTCCATTCATCACGCTCAGTCCACTTCTCAGTTACCTCTCTTATCCCTCTCTTATCCCCCCTCTCTTCCTCTCTTTCCCTCTATCACATCCCTCCACCTTCTGTTCATCCTTCTTCCTCTTTTTTGCAATCACAAAACACTTGGACTGACATGATACACGAAAGAGTGCAGTGGATCGATTGACTCACTTTGTTTGTACTTTGATAAAAGAGGGGAAGATGAAGAATGTTGTGAGGGTGGACGGGGAGAGGTAGACGTTCTCTCTGTAAAGAGAAGAGAGAGTGAGAGGGAGAGAGGTAAAGGGGAGAAGGTTTCAAACACTTGTGCTCCCGCCTCCACATACTTTGGAGTAGACGAGACAAGTTTGAAAAGTTGTCGAGATTGACAATCACGGGGGTTAATGTGGTTGTGAGGGAAAAGGGGAGGGGGTCGAAAGCTACCGTATAAGTAGTACAATGAAGAGCAGAGAGGGTGTGCACTAGTGGTACTCAAACCCCTATCCCCCCTTATCCCCTCTTCCCCCTCACGACCGTTTCAATCAGCAGGCTCTAAACGTTTAAGATGCATTTGCGCATTAAAAGTAATTACGGTATGAGCTGGGAGCAAAGTAGTGTCCCACAGTTAGATGTAGGCTGTGCCCGTGCGTGTCCCTAATCGTCCCTTCAGAAGTCGTCAACAGCCCTTTCCCGTTCGTCCTCTCGCTTCTCCCGCTCAGCCACTGCTCCTCTCTTCGTGCACAATGACACTGCGAGTCCTCCCTCAGTGGACGGCAAGGTGACTCGTCCATTCATTCCACTTCAAATAGAGAACACTCCCCCCCTCTTATCCTTAGTCACTTTACTGTAGAGGCTGACGAAGGTGCAGCTCTGCCTGTATTCCCGGTCAAGAGATCAGTGTTAGGAGGGGAATAACTGACGAAGAACTGACTGTGAAAGCACTAACAAGGGAGGGGCAAATACTCGTCCTCGGATCCAGACATGAGACCACCACCATTCGATAGAGCGCGAAAAGTTGTGCTAGTGGGCCGAAAAGATTTTGCCTACACGCACACATCTTCGAGGAATCCGACGTCAAAGACTCTGGAGGATTCTGCATTACCCCAGACACCGCTTCCTCTACCCCAGCCGGCGACCATCTTTCAGCTTGTCGGCGGCGCAGTGGGGAAGAGGGTGGACCGCTGTGCGGAAACTTTTTGGTTCGGATTCCCTCGGAGGCAAAGTTTTTGCAAGTCCCCCGGACTTGTGATTTTCAACTTTTTAAAATTTTTTTTATTTTCAGCAAGATTTTCTTCGAGATCATACTATATGCATCAACACGAAAAAAAATTCCACTTCATTTTCATCTGATTTTTCTCCGTACTAGTACATGGATGCAAATCAAAGTTTTCCAGCTATATTATTCAAGAGCATTATTCCGAACTCTAGCCATATCAGTGATCTTCCATGAGGATTATTTTTTTGTAAGACTGCCTTTCATTTTTTTCTCGCTTTAATGAGGTGGTGCAAAATATTTCGAGTTCTTCATCATTCGGACGAATTCAAGCACAAAATTGTAGCAAAGCGATTCGACTGCTCCATACCATATTTCAGATTTCTGCTTACTTTCGGGGAAAAAATGGAAAAAGTTGAAAATCACAAGTCCGGGGGACTTGCAAAAACTTTACCTCCGAGGGAATCCAAACCAATAGGTTTCCGCACAGCGGTACACCCTCTTCCCCACTGCGCCGCCGACCAGCTGAAAGAAGATCGCCGGCCGGGGTAGAGGAAGCGGTGTCTGGGGTAATGCAGAATCCTCCAGAATCTTCGACGTCGGATTCCTCGAAGATGTGTGCGTGTGGGCAAAATCTTTTCGGCCCACTAGCACAACTTTTCGCGCTCTATCGAATGGTGGTGGTCTCATGTCTGGATCCGAGGACGAGTAATTGCCCCTCCCTTGTAAGGGACATCAAATGCAACTGAGAGTGGTATTGCGATTTGCTGTTGGCGGTAGGTTTTTATTTATTTATGTATTTATTCAAATACACCGTGAGGTGTGCGGCAGGGAGGGGAGGATGGTAAGAAATCTTGGGGAAGGAATAGGGGGAATCTTCACTTGATTGAAAGTCACTGTAAACTCAAACTTTCCCGCGTTCCCGTCATTTAAAATCAGTGAGTCCCATCACGAAAGTTTCCCCCCCCCTCAGGAAATTAAAGAATCCTGACAAAAATCTAGAGTTCGTGGGGAACCGAACCACCGGTAGTTGCGTAGCAAACGGCCACGTTAGCCAGAAGGCCGCAAGAGCACATACCTGGGGGAACGTCGGTAGAACCATTTACCCAACCTGAGAGAGCGGCGAAAAAGAAAGCTTTTTCTAGCAGCCATTTTCAGATTAATAAGCAAAATAGAGAGAGAGAAAAATGGGTTAACCACCTCATTCCAATAAAATGCAATGAAAACATGTTTATGCAGGTTAGTACACAGTAATGTTATGAGTTAATAATACAGTAAAACGCATCGACGGTGATAACAGACTAGCAAATCATAGAAATACAAATTAACTGCAATAAACTCGAAGATTACTGAGTCCTGAGGTGCTTCATTTCATCTAGCTTGAACTGTTAGGTGTACCTGCGTCCCTGTCCTCCTACAGATCTGAACGTGAACAATTAAATACGAACAATTAAATAAATGTAGATTTCATTCTAATAAATAGTGCATAAGGGGGAACAAAATATATATATCTAAAACTTTAATCCAAGAATGCCTGTTCTTGGCGTAAAAGCCTGTTAAAGTTCACATTACCAGAAGAGGACAACTAATGAACTAATGATGGCATACTGTAGATTATTACTGTACAACACCTACCGATATATTGGTGTTCCCCTCGATCAGCGTTGCATCATGCCTGCTGCCCGCTCTGCAAAGAATATATGACCAACGGTTCGTGGTTACCGTAATCCTTTGCGATATACCGTAAGCCTATGCGAGCCTGCGAGCGGAGGGGCAATCTCTAACAGTGAGATTTTTTGTAATACGGTTGAGCAAAGCGTTCCGTCAGTTACCGTCATTCCTATCTATAGTTAGCAGCGAATCGGTATAAAACAGCGCGGGTGAAAAGGAATGACTCTACCAATCGATTCACCCGGCTCACCTCACAAAGCGTTTCTCCCCTTCCTCCACTATTCCACCATCAACTTTCAAAACGGCGGTAAGCAGGATCCTGGAAGCACGTAGAAGAAGTGACAAATCACACAAAAAAGGGAATGATGACTATAACCATCTCCATCCGCTGGTTTTCCAAATCCATAGCCGGGTTTAATCAGCGGATCAAGAGCACGCGGCAATGACAACACGCGGACACGGTTGTATAAGAACTTCTGCGTTAGTTTAGCACAAAACCTAATGAAACAACACTAAAATAGAGTAAAAACCTTCGAAAATGAGATTGCTTAATCTTTTTGGCAAATTGCCAAGTTTATCGTTGGCAAATTGCCAGGGGCAGAAACTTCGTGGTGGGAGTACGTTGCCTAGCGCATTTCGACTACCGTAATTTGATGACTTTTGAGTTTACATTTCCTTTGAAAAATCTTCTATGGGTGCTGGGGAAATGCTTGACTTACAAGACTTTTCTATCGGGAAGGGCAGCCGCAGGGTAAGAAGAAGAAAAAAAGGGGACGAAGATGACTTACAAGGGAAGGGCAAATACTTAATATCGGATCCAGATATGAGACCTCCACCATTCGATAGAGTTGTGCTAGTAGGCCGAAAAGACTTTGCCGACGTCCACACATCTTCGAGGAATCCGACGTCAAATATTCTGGAGGATTCTGCATTACCCCAGCCACCGTTTCTCTTACCCCAGCCGGCGACATTTCTTCAGCTGGTCGATGGCGCAGTAGGGAAGAGGGCGGACTGCTGCGCCGAAACTTATTGGTTCGGATCTCTTCGGAGGCAAAGTTTTTGCAAGTCCCCAGGACTTGTGATTTTGGCAAAATTCCTGTAGATATATCAACACAAAAACAGACTTCCACTACATGACATCTGATTATTCTTCATATAGGTAAGGTTGTTAATCAAAGTCTTACTGTCACGTTGTTGAAGAGCGACAATTATTATCCTGATCACACGATCAGTTTCATGATAATGCCTAGTCATAGTTAGCATACCGAACAGCTTCGGAAGAAATTTTTTTGAGAAAGTTGAAAATCCTGGAAACTTGCAAAAACTTTGCCTCCGAAGAGATCCGAACCAATAAGTTTCGGCGCAGCAGTCCGCCCTCTTCCCTACTGCGCCACCGATCAGCTGAACGAAGGTTGCCGGCTGGGGTAAAAGAAACGGTGGCTGGGGTAATGCAGAATCCTCCAGAATCTTTGACGTCGGATTCCTGGAAGATGTGTGGACGTCGGCAAAATCTTTTCGGCCTACTAGCACAACTTTGGTAAAACGAAGAGAGGGGAGTGGGATCCGACCACACGCGACGAGAGAATGAGAGAGAATGAAACTGAAAAAGGTCCTAGTAAAGGGCCGTGAAAAGATTGAATCATGTTTCCCCAGCAACTTGAATACTGTAACGGTGTGCTTAGTCTCAGTGAGACGAGAGACAACTTTGATTAGTTGTCTTCTCTTTGCCTTGGATCACGCAAAGGAAGACGTACAAAAGAAGCGAGGACCCACCACCTTCTCCCTCTTCCTATTTACGTTCTCACTTTCCTGAACTTGCGAACCTTTGTAACCTAGGTTTAATTAGCTTTAATTTTAATAATTAAGCATTTTATGCACTTAGGTAAATTTATTCTTCTTTTTTTTGTTGAAAATTTTACAGCTTTGAGAAGAGAAGATTGCCAGAGTTGCAATCATACCAGTCCAGACCTGTCGATATGGACAGGGGTAACACCTAAAAAATTTTGGATAGAAGGGTAAACCCTTAAAAAATTACGGAATTAAAAAAATATGAAGAAATAAACTAGTGAGAGCAAAAAGTTAAGTTGTAATTCTTGTCTTGGAGAAATTATTTTTAGCTCAATTTTGTGCACTGCAGTATATGTGAAAAATTCTATTTGCGCGAGTAAACCCCGCTTTTGGCGGGACTTTATTGTGGGGTAACACCCACTTTTTGAAAAAAAAATGAAATTTCATAGACACACCCTGGAATGGTATGGTTGCAATATATTTTGGGGTCTGCTATGTTGGTAAAAACATTGTCACTGCAGTATCTGACATGAGTGGGGATTCGCCACAGTAGAGCTGAAACTAGTGGAGGGAAACAGATCCCTCGAAATAAAAAAGATACCTAATTACTTGAAAAACAACAAGTGACTTGTCACATCACCCCTATATCTTCTGAATTTATGTTGTGATAGACAGCGATACTATTGCAGATGAAGAAGACAAAAAGTGAGAAGGAATACACACCGGGACTACGATCTATGTTATATGGACTCCACTTCAGAAAGTGAGTGTTGAATCTTTGATTGAAGACGGTTTGAATATAATCTGAGATGAACTCACACTCAAACGAAGTTTGTGGGGGGTGGTATCTGTCAGCACGGTCTTCCTCCTAAATATCAATGTATTTGCTTTATGATTGCAATCTTGACTAAAATGAAATTGATTACGACGCGCGTTGACTGGCACAATGTATGTATTGAGAATTGTAGGGAAAAGGAGGATGCGGCGTTGAGGAAGATACAGAAACGAAGACATCGTGAGTTCCCTTCACTTCATTCTTTACCCGGTCATGACCCAAACCCTTTCTGGGTCGAAAATGAAAATCATTTCTCTAAAAGGATCCCGGTATTTCAAAATTGAAAGTTTTCACTTTCATACGGTATCTGGTAGAGCCAAGTTGTTCTAAATGCTTACGTAGGCGAGAGCTGAAAAGAAATGATGATGACTAAAATAAATAATTTTAACCTGTGCGACTCAGCGTCGCGCATGTTTTCCCTTTGCCCATTTGACCATGAGCATTCCTCGAGATTCCAATGACTTATAGCGGAAAGGAATTATTGAGACTAACACATACGGATTCTCCCTATTTGAACTAATGCAGATTGGAGTATGGATATTGCAAGTAATGGGCAAGTCCATTCTGGTCTAGTCATCACGAGGAGTAATCTGTATCGACAGCATCCCCTCCCCGATAGGCTTCCCTCCCCTATTCCCTCCCCTTTTCATTCCCTCCATTTCTCCTCTTCCCCTCCTTCCCTCTTCACTTCTTCTTCTCCTCTGCTTATTTATTTCATCCCTCCTTCTCTTCTCTTCTAAATCTGTCTTTTCACGCCTGACATAGTCATCGGTCTTTTTTGTGAGGGGAGTGGGGGTCTTCCTTCTCCCCATCCCCCTCCCCCCACCCCTTCTCCCCTGACCCCCCCAATCCTATGGTTGTCCATGTGTATCCGTTACCCTTCTCTTTCAATGTCCCCTTCCCCTTTCATCTCTCGATCCCTTTCAACTCTGTCACATACCCTGTCTCATTCCAAGTACAACCCTTCAACGGAGTTCCCGATGAGCTTATTTCATCCATGGCATAATTAAGCGAGATATAGCTGTTCGTCTTGATCGAGATTGTCTCTCTTGCAATGAGTATCCCTCTTCCTCTTCATTCCCTCATCATTCCTCCGTCCAATATGACCCTTCCCTTCTAAGAGAAGCAATGCTTGATTACTCATTCAGTCTACACAATGACCACTATATTTCGTGAAAGGAAGTCCGAGCCAGCTGACCCATTCTCTGTCTCCCTCTTTAGCTTCTCTCATCTCCCTCCCTCTCCCTCCCTTCCTCCTTCCCTCCTTGCCATGTATCGCAGAACGTCCATCACTCTAAACAACACGACCTCTCTTCTTTTTCTCCGTGAATCTTCCATTTCTCTCCTCTATACATTCTTCTCATTTCCCCTATTACCCTACCCTTTTTATATTTTCTTCAAGTGCTACTTCCCATCTTCAAACTATTCATTGAACTCGACACTTCTTATCTTTTCTCTGCATCTTCATCATTGCCTTGCATGATTTGTTCGAGAGTGAGTATGCAAGCCTTGCCATATATCGGGAGAGAGCCGTCTAAATATATGTAATGGGTTGTGTGTCCCTCCCTCACTCCTTCACCTTCTCCACTTTATGTCTAGAAGGGGATAAATCATAGGATGCTTACGTCATACGAGATAATACCGAGATCTCTTGGGACGAAGAAGGAAAGGAATAGGGAAGGAAACGACGAGGGAGGGCTAAATACAGACGACGACTCAATTGCTACCGCTTTGTCTTCTCTTTAGTCCTTTCTGACGGGTATGAAAGAAGAAGTGGGAAAGGCAGTCTTTATATCAGACAAGATCGAACAATTTGAATAGCCGCCTCTTATAGAGACTGACTGACTGAGAGAGGAAAAGGAAGCATGGGTGTAGGAATGGATAATATTAATTATCTGAACCCTGCTTGTTCTTGTCTCGTTGTCCCGTTCGCTTCGAGGGGTCTTTTGTTGAATGTCGGTGAGAGGAAGAGAGATTGGAGGGAATGAGAAGGGTTGGGAGAATGAGAGAAGAGGTTCAGGAGGACAGGGGAGGGGGAGAGTCTTGGAGAGCCCTACATACTTCGTCTGGGTACGCATCTCATCTTACCACAAAATAAGTAATCTCGCTATATATTAACTCGAATATATATGAAGGTATTTGCGTAAAATGATTATTGAAGTGGTTTCATGTAAATGCAAGCTTATATTGTTATGTAGTTTGACTTCCCCTCATCTAGCGTACTGTAGTTAGGCGTTGAGAAAATAATTATGCAAATGTATGAAAGGAGTGGAAAGGGACTGGGGAGGGATGGATACGCGTGCATAAATATGCGTATATCGGAAGAAGTATTGAAGGGGAAAGAGAAGACATTGAAGAGTTGTCTTGATTCAGAGTAAGGAGGAGGGAATAAGGGGAGTAACTAGTACAACAAGTCCCTTTGTCCCCTATGACTCGTTGATTCCACTTGTAATTCATTTCTGGTCCTCTCCTCCCTTTTGGCTTGTTTCCTTCCTTGAATCTCCCAATCTCCCCTTTTCCTCTTCTCTCATAAATGACCCTCAATATCCAGAGTATGGGTACACGATAAATAAGTGTACACGGGCCGCGCCTCTGCAATGAGTCCACTTACTCCTCACATTCAAACTTTATTCATAGAACAAACGGCGCTTCACTAACGTTATGATTTGATCCCATTTTGCGCGTTGATCTTTGCAGGAAGAGGAAATATTAGTGGTGTCCTGACAGCCTGTATAGATCAGCATCTTCTAACAAAAGATAAGCCGTTGGTTTCTATGCTTTGAGTGCTTCTTCCTTCCTTTCTTCCATTTCTTGTGTACAAACATGTCCCTTTGGATAATCCCGAACCCCTTCCCCTCACAACATGCACTATTCCTCTAGAAACCCCATCCCTTCAACCCTTCCCTCCCCACCCCCTCATCCCTCTTCGTTTCCATTGATACTCACCTGCATCCTAAATGTGGTCCTTCCTTCTCTCTGTCCCTCTCCTCCCCCTCTATTTCTCGTTCCTCTATTCATTTATCTTCCCTCTTAAGTTCTCCTCCAAATACCTCAAAGGTCAGTAGTTCGCTTGAATATCGCTTGCATTCGTCACCGTTGTCCCTTGTCCCCTGTCCCTTCCCCCCCTTCCTCCCACTTATTCCCCTCCTTTCAGATGTGAAATGTCTAGTTGTTCGTCGTCTTCCCGTGTGGGGTCGTCTCCCTCCAGGAGTCCTTCCCCCTTCGTTTCTTCTTCTCCTCGACACGATTCTCCCCTTCGCAGTCTCCATCGGAGTATATTCAGGAAGAAGAAGCTCGTCCGTCAATCGGCCAGTTGCGAACCGCCCATTGAGGACACTAAGATGTGAGACACGGGGATTCTGAGATTGATCTTTGATCTCTGACCGTTGCCATGTAACGGCCTTGTGTTCGGTTACCTCTCCCATGTAACCCTCTAACAGTATAGTCCATTGCAGATCCCCGTCCCCCTCGCATTCGTTATTCCCTCGTTTGTTCACTAAACGCTCGTCGATCGCTTCCCCTTTAACCCTTCCCCGATCCACAACCACCCACGATGTCTCACACGAAACGAATGAATCGACTCCCCGACCGAAGAAGGGACTTTCCATGAGGAAGAGTCTATCTGAATACGTCATTGGATGTGAGTGCTTGAAACATAATCCAGCCTGCTTTCACTATAACCTCTTCCGTTGAAACCCTCACCTTTGTGTTATTCGATATGGTGGATAGCCCCTGGCAATCAGTTGGTAGTCTGTCGATAGAGTCCTTAAGGCCTCCTCTCTGCTTAACTCGTTATCATCTTTGTTCTCTAAGAATAGAGTGAGTGTAGTAGTCTGGAGTGACCGTTGAATGTGCATCTCCGATTCAATTGAATTCGTCGCCTCTACTCCTTGAGTCAGTCTCCCCTTAGTCTTCCCCCCTCATCCCCGACCACTCCTACCCTTCCCCCTTCATCCCTTTCCTCCCCTTCTTCCAAACCGAGAGTTTGTCTGTCCCAACCTCGTTAGTCCCTTCTACTATTCCCAGGTCTTAGCCTGTCCCAGCTAAGTATGTTAAAAGAGGAACAAGTCCCTCACTTCCTTTTCCCTCGACGGATAACAAAAGGCTAAGGAAACCCGAGGAGGCTCACTAGGTCTTCCGATGTCTTTTCGGTCGTGTATTGGAGGTTTGTGCGGCTTTTCTCTTGTCTTGTCTTGTTATTCGCTGATTACTCTCTAAGAGAAAAAAGGTTTGGCTAGGGATGCGAAGGGTTTGATTCGATTTATGACACTTGTGGTTCTTGGTTTCGTGAGCAAAGTCTTAAAGTATCCTTCAACTTTAGCCAACCAATAACCGGCGTTCGCAAACGAAGGTTTCGTATGCGAAAGATGCTCGAGAAGCTTTGGTTTCGTTGGGGGTATACTGTAGTAGCAGGGATTGAAATGGAGATGTTTAAACAGACTACGGGGTGTCTCTTGTTCCCGTTACATTCATTCCATCCTCGTCCATGTCGTCCTCTCTTCTTTGTCTCTCCACCATACACGGTTTGCTTCACTCTTATCAACTTATCCCGCACTCAACTTCACTCCATTGCCTTAGTCTCGAGAAGGTTGTCACTACAGTAGTCGTCTCTCTCCGATACTCGTGCCTTCTTCCGTGTCTTCATCCCTGATCCCTCGACAGTCGTCGACTACGTGTCAAAGTGTCTGTATAGACAGTGTCCATATCTCAGTCGACTCGACAAGTGTTCAACTATACCGAAGTGTCTCCATCTTCCTTCCTTCCTTCCTCTCCCTTCTTCTTCTCTTCTCTCTATCACCTATCTCCTCTAACCGATCACTTGATAGTCTATTCCGTTCCTTCTGTTAGCTCTCTCTCACTTTCCTTCGCTGCGCACCATGGGATACTATCCAACTAAAAGTTAGCTTTCTTAACATTATTCCAACTATAGCAATCGTAAGCTGAATTATCTCTTTATTCCTGATAAGGAGGAAGTATACATTCTTATGCACACCGTACCATTCACTTTTTGGACACGGTAATACCTAAAGAGTTTGAAATTGAGGAAGGGTCGAACAAATATTCTCTACGTTCAGTTCCTCTGAAAATTTCTAAAGTTAACTAAGGAAATATAATTTCGGGCTGAAACACTATACGGCGGCTTCCAAAAACACTGTCTTTCGGCTGAGTCTCCATAAGCATTTATTGGAGCGATAAGGACTACCTACCGTATATTCCCCGATAGTTGACCCCCTAAATATCTTCACCTCGACAGTCTACAGTCTCTTTAACTGTTCCTTTGACTCTTCCCTTGTACCTTCACTCATCTTCCCTTTTCCCTCGTCTTGTATATCTATGCTTCGCTTGTCTCTACAAATAACAAGAAGAGCCCTCCGCACCCTCCTCGATTCGTGTGTTCTCTCGTCGTGTGTCTATCGTGTCTGCACTCTCCTCCTTTCCCATACTCTCTCGTCTATCGGTTCCCCTTCTCACTCTGTTCACAGTCGTCGACGGTCGTGCCAGTTGACCCTCGTGTAGTTTGAACTAGTTGTAGTTTGTACTCTATGTATTCCCTTGTATGCGGATCGAATCCGAAGGGGAAGACTTCTCCGTTGGTTGAATTCCTGCACGATGTGCTGGCGACGTCGGCGTCGACTTCTAATATGGCACAAGGTCGGTCTCCTCTTCGTAGTATGGTCCCGTTGAACTGTCTCCCTCCATATGCATCCGATCCCCTGTATCCCTCCTTCCTCTGATCATCTCTCCATCGTCATTCGTGCACTCCCTTCTCTATTGCCCTCTTCTCATCTGTTCACACGTCAATGACTATTTGTCCCCTTCGACAGTCTAGTATCGACTGCCCCCGTATATCCCTCCCTCGGTTATCCTTATCCCTCCGATATATTCGATCTATTACTTCTCTTCACAGTACTCGACCAAGTCAATCTGTTTGTACTGAGTGACGAGAGAAGAGAGAGAGAGAGAGAGAGAGAGAGAGAGAGAGAGAGTCTGCCTATAGATACATCCTTAGCCTATTTCCTCGTACTTCCTGCAAATTGGCAACATATGGCCTGTGAGTATGTAGGAGGGACTGGGAAGGGTGTGGAGGGGAGCATTGAAGACTGCCATGTCCACGTCCACGTCTCTTCCCAATACTCGTCTCCCATCGCATAGGCATATTAGAGGTGATAACTCTAGCCAATTCGTATTAATCCTTCTGCTTCATACGCATTCCTCCTCCTTTCCTGATCCAGAAGCGTGTGCTGTCTTGGGAGGCTATTTCATCACTCCTATAAATGAAACGTTCTTTTCCACGCCGGTTCCCTAACTCGTCCTAGTAGCGTAGTAAAAGCCCTCGTGAGTGTACGAATATGCAGAAGGAAATAGACGGTTCTTAAAGGTTGTCTCTCCACTTTGTCATCCTGTGTAGCTCACTCTTCGGGACAACATGCTTCTTTGTACTCGTAAAGTTGAGATCGGGAACAAACAGAGAGTGCCTGGTGATAATCACTGCCAACGATGTGAATCTTTCATCCATCCGATAGGCATTCGATGTGAATAACGTACAATGGGAGCGCTACGTAACATGTTAGTCTTTGTTTTTCTCACCATATCATCGTTAACACTAAATCATAAACAAATATAATCGAGCAAAAACTTCCAAGTACTATAGCCATTTAAAAAAATGGGTTATCCTAAACCTAGTTGGTTTACTTTTGCTTCGTATACTTTCATAAGCTCTTTTTGCATACTATATGTTCTCGTTGATGTACATGATTCATATGTAACAGCTTGTGTTTTGTTAATGGCTGTTAGTTTATGTGTGGAATGAATTAGTCGAAGAAGGGAGATAGACTGTAGATGTGTAGATGTAGAACTAATTAGGAAGGGAAGGGAAGGGAGGGAAAGAATGACTAGACGGGCTCTGCTTGTAATGTGAGACTCGGACTGTGACAAAGAGGAAGGGCATGATATGCTGAAGGGAGTAGGGAGGAGAGGATAGAAGAGAGGGAGAGGGAGAAGGGGAAGGAAAGCATGAAGGATAAAGAGAAGTCCCGAGGTGACACTAGCACGACAACTAACATGCAATACATTGGCCATGAAAGATGAAAGAGAAACACCACATAAAATAGATTATGCAACAATTATATCAGGATAATCGCTTGCTACATAAATATATCCCTAAGAAACTGGAACCCTCGCCTGATTGCATCCCTCCCAGTAGAGTCGTGTCTTGCTCCCCTCCGTACTCCCCATTCCCACTCTTCTTCCCTGTATATCCCTTCCCTTCCCTCCCGTCCCCCTAAAAGCATCTCCTATCTCATAGTCGTGCTCACCTGTTGTTCTCTTCCTCCTTCTCGCTTCTCCCTCATCTCCCCTCTCCCCTCTCCCCTCTCCCTCCCCTTCCGCTCCCCCCGGTCCTCTCTCTTCCCTCCGGCAGTCTTCCTCTTCCTTCCCTCCAAGTGTTGTCTCTAGTCGTCAATCAATAAGTGATCACCCCATCGGCCTATTAGTATTCGTCGTCCTTCTTGTCGTGTATGAGTAGTCTTACTGTACCTGGCCCGTCATCGTCTCCCTTCCTATCCCCCTCCCTCACTCCCCAATCGGAACGTCGTCCTTCGATCTTCTCTCGACTAAAGGATCGATCGGTGTCCGAGCTAAGTCTCGTAGTCGAGGCCTTTCGATATGGTCAACAGGAGAAGAGGGATGGGTTGACGTCGACGTCGACCCCTGCACTGCATCCTGCCCCGAGTTTGAAGATGAAGAAGGGACGGAGACGGAGGAAAGTCAAGTCCACTTGGGCTGCCATGCAACCCTCCAACATATCACGAGCCATTCAAACAGGTACTGTATCTACCGTACTCTTCGCTATCGCCAACTGATCGTATCTCTCTCTCTGTATCATTGACTCGTCCCTTTCCTCCTTTCCTCCCCTATTCATTCTCTCGTCTCCTCTTACACTCTTTCCCCTATCGATCTTATATCTCGCCGCTTTTTGACGTGTTCTTGCACGTGAGAATCGTTGATGACCAGGACAGATGATTGGGATCCGGGAAGTAGAGGAGAAGAGGGCCGGAAAATAGAGAGAGAACCGGGGATTGAGGATGAGAGAGCCAGGATTCGGGAGAATATGATGGGATGGAATGGGAGACAGAAGACACGACAGGTGATTGAAGAGCATGATGGACTGATGGGAGGATGAGGGGGATGGGTGGTAGGGTAGACTGTAGGATAGACCAGACTCTAGTTTGATTAGAGCATACGGTATGGAAGAGCAGTGTAGATACTCTATCCAGCAATGTCTGATCACACTGATAATCATTCTCAAGAGTTGTATTATGCCTTGGTAAGAAGTTAGGGAGAAGTAGGACTAATTTGGGAAGGATACATACCCAACTAATTGAAAGGAAGACAGGAAGAGTGGGTCCTTTTGACGTCGTGTAATAACTAAGAGGACTTGCCTTGTGAGGAGGTCTTTAGTACGGAAGGAGGAGAAGAATGAATAGTAAGTGGTCCAATAAGAAAGAAGTGGCAAGCAAGAGTCCGTAGTCCTTACATAGCTGCTCTCTCCCCTCCTTCCCTCGGTTAAGCTTCTCAAGTAAGTCACTGATATTCCCCTTGTCTGTGCCCCTATTTCTTCCTCGTCTTCCTCTTTGCTTCTTGTCTCTTATCCTCATGCATTCGTAAGTCGTCCCCTTACGCAATACTACCAATATCTCCCCTATCTATGCTCGGTTCCAATCCTTCTTAGCCTTCCCCTAACAGGCTAGCCACTGTAGATGGCTACTCGAAAACTATTTTAGAATTGCTCAATGAAGACAGGAATATGAGTATATTGAGAAAAAAAACGAATATGGAGAGTGGGAATGGGACCTTTTAAAGCGGATGTGTGAAATGAGTCATGTAGATGACATCCGGGAATGCATCTAGATGGATGGAATCCATCTGGATGGATCCGGTACAAGAGAAGGATGTGTCCGTGGACCGCCCCTTGTTGTCCATCCAAGTCCCCTATTCCCTTCCTTGACTTGGTCCACTTCCGATACCCCAGTCCTCCTTCTTACTTCTCTCTTACTACGTACTTCCTTCCCCATTTCCCCCACTTCCCTCTTCTTCTTAGTATTCCAACACCTCCCTTACATGGAATGCCCTTCAATGGGGAATCGAGTGATGGATAACCCTATTGTAGTCCCCTTTTCCCAGTCCTCTTCCTTCTCCCCACCACAATGGTTCGAAATCAAGAGACTTCTCAAAAGTGCCGTCAGCAAATGTTGGTAAACAAAAGTAACGTATAAAAGCTATGCAATTGAAGCAAGGTGCAAGTAGCATAATAATATTATATGAAAGTGTAGTAAGTGGATAGTTACGCAACATGGGAGTAAGAGTGTTGGTATTTCAGTGCAAGAGGAGAAGGCGATGCAGTCTGTGCCGAGTGCACCCATCGACGGGGCCAAGTTTGTGGCGTATGTGGCTGAGCGAAGGAAGAAACGGATTCTCTTCAAGGGAGAGTACCTCGTGAGTCCCCTTACACCGTTCAGTGGGGACTGTCAATTGACAGCCGACACTTTCATTACTGCCACTACCTACATGGCAGCCCCCCTCTGTAAACTAGGCTCGAATAGGTGTCAAGTGATCCATCTCCCCCAATTATCCCCGTGATTGATCCCCTCTAGTCCTCTTCTCTTATCCTCCCTCTTATCTCCCCATCAATCGATATTTCCTCTTGTCTTCCTCTTCTCTTTTGTCTTGAGTCCTTAAGCTCATTGCTCCTCTTCTTTCACTATCGATTATGATCCTAATAGCTTTCTTCGTCAAAAAGTCTCGCCCCTCTGCTCGTCTCATTCTCTTCTTCTCACATTTTCCCTCTTATCTCTAACCGTCTAACTCTCTTCGTTTACCTGCTCTCTCATCACTTGAAAGCCTTATTACACATGGCTTGCCAGATGACATAGACGCTGAGAGTGGCGACTATGGAGGGAGGGAGGGGTTAGAGGGGGAGGGAGAGGAGAGAAAAGTTACAAGGGAAGTGAGAGAAGTAGTCGGAGAATACTATAAGAGGCTTTTACCTATGTGGGTCACAAGGAAAATAAGCTGTTGAATGGAAGTTATTGAATTGGATTGAAGTGAAGGGATGGAACGGAAGGAAGTGAAAAGGGAAGAGAAGGAAGGGAACTGTTGAGATGATTCAACGGTCGATTGACCCGAACAAGTGCAAGACTGAAGTGGCATCGAGTATGGGAGACAGGAATCCGTATCCGGTAAGAGGGCATACTGTACTTGTCTAAGGAACTCGCGATGAGTCCAGAGGGGTACTGTAATAGTTCCTTGTAGGACACACTACCGTATGACAACAATCGGGTGATATTGAAAGCGAAGAATGGAGATGAGAGGACGACGTATGTCAATGCGAGTTATGTGAATGTGAGTGTACCTTCACTACTTGTTGTATCTTCCATGGAACATCTACACCTTATCACTTGGAAACTGTAGTTTCCTATTTTTTTATTTAAAATGGAAGCTGTAATTTCCTATTTTTATTTAAAATTTACGATTAGACTTGTTTCGTATTCTAATCGAAATTTCTTTCTGCATACAGTAAGAAATTGCATGCATATGGTATGGTGCGAGACCAATTTCAAACGTAAACGATATACAAGATTTGAGAGAAAATACGAAACAGTTAATTTCAAGGTGTTGATTAGATTTCAATTTAAAAAAATTGCAGTCATGGCTCCGTGAACGTGCGTATGTCGTGACTCAAGCAGTGAAAAGCAAACCGATGAATGCTGAATTCTGGAGAATGGTCTGGGAATTGGGAAGCAACTGCATAGTTATGCTAACCAAGGTCTTCGACTTTATGAGGGTCAGTTACCGTACCCTTCGTTATTCGATTACGGTAGAATGGTTCAGGTGATGTGTCTCCAATACTGGCCCCTTCACAAGTTTCAATTCGACGAAATCGAAGTTGAGACGATCGAGACGAAGACCTATGCTCACTTTGTAGGTTTTACACTGTGAAACGCGAGATTAATCATGGCTTTGCAGGTTATTCGAACTTTTCGGCTGACGAAAGTAACGGATGAAGGGAAGGAGACGCGGCTGGTTAGTCCACTATTTTATTTGGTGCTTTATTTCTAGGTTTCGAAAGTAAGCTTGATAATCACATTTTTTACTTACAATTAGAGATTGATGAAAACCATAAAAGAATGAAGAGACGCAGGCGATAAATATACACATCGTGCTTGGTTTTCAAAGTCATTTAGAAAGGTGGCACATATTGTTCAAGTTTAGACAGCTAGCTAGAGGGTATTTGCTGTGTAGATGAGTAGTAATCGCGTAATCCCTTGCAGGTTCGCCACTTCCACTTCACGGAATGGGAATTGGACTCGTTTCCCTACATCTCTGCCTTCATCGAATTGCGACGGAGAGTGAGACAACACACGGAGAAGAACAAAGTCGACGCACCCATCATCGTGCACTGCAGGTATCACTATTCAGTAGAGAGACTACCCTGAGTTCGAGGAATTTATTAATCGATGGCACTAGAAGCACTCAATATACATACAAGTGGGGTACCCGAGGCGTGAAATGAGAGATACTGTAGTCTACCCGCTGTGTCAGCCCTACATTGGATATAGCAAGCAATCACACGATGGTTGACCACTTTTGACTAGTAAACAAAGAACAATTATCCATTCGGAAACCTTCGCAGTGTAACCTCTTGCACGTCTGTGGATAGAGCTAAATGAGGGTTTGGTTGGGGGGGGGGAGAGAGTATTACAAGTTCCACGAAGGTTGACAAAAAGTACGCAAACGATTGCGAACTGTCTATGCAAATACACGCGCTCATCTACCTCTACGGCTCCATTTTTTTGCGATTCTATTAATTTCTGCCATAGTACCACGTAAGGAGTCAATTGGACAGTGTAATCAGCGGGAATAATTTGTTATTTCAATCAAAAGTATTAAATCGTTCCGTTTTTGAGGACAGCTCTCGTGGAACCTGTAATAGTAAATGTAATAAAAGTCGAACCCTCGAAGTACTCTCTCCTTTAGTGCGCGCGTAGTCATTCACCCAGAAATCGACCTAATTGACACGAATTGTTTGCTATACAAAGAGGGAGAGGGAAACCTGAATTCGTGAGAAGTGTAGTAAGAACTCGGAGGCTTTTCTTCCCTCTTCAACTCCACAAACTCTTCGTAGTAAGTAGTCTGCACACGTATGGTCACACAGAAGTTGTCTGCACCTCTCACCGTATCCCTTCTCCGAATGCTCGAGATTACGGTAGCTGAGAAGGGTCTCGAGGGGAATTGTACCGTACTCACCTTCCACAACGAGGACGACAGTATCGAGTGAGGAATGGAGCAGTGGATGTGTAGCAGGGAAGGAATTGGATCATCTGAAGGGAGGGATTGGAGGGAGGGAAGAAGGGAAGAGACACCTCGTGGCGACGACGTCTACAGATGTATTCACGGAGATTGAACTGAACGGAGTATCCGCACTCATCGATACACTTGGAGTGAACCGAGTCGAGGGAACAGAACAGATCGAGATCCTGAAGGGACTCTCGAACAGATGACGGGGTTACTGTACCTTGTGAGTGCGTACACTCGGTACATCGATACTGCCGAAGGAAGAATGGGCCTGAATGGGAGAGTGAGACAAGCAGACAGTCTTCATCTCACATCGACCATATCCATTCCGATGTTCAGTTCGCGATTGCATCTCGTCAGGCACTTTGCATCGTTCACTACGTCGTCCCTTCGTCTTCCGTCATCTCAATCTTCTCTTTCTACTCCATTCCAAATCTTCCCTTTTTACCCTATTCCCATCTACGTGCACTTCGTTACTCTATAGTAATGCAATTTCTAAAATCAGTTACGGAACCGACTGAGACTACCGGGAAATTAAGTAATCAGCGAAACGGGTACACTCTTTCTGCCTTTCTGTGACTCTTCAAGTAGTGACCACCCCACAAACTGACCTTGGATCCTAATTGACTCCTTCGGAATAACTTGTTCGTCTTCCGCCTCTATATCGTGTGCCCTCTGAAGGTACGCGAGGGCGAATGCGCTTGGAGTACGACGATTCCTGTTGATCCATCGACCCGAATCTGGGGAGGGTTGATTGGACTCGAGAGATATATTGATAGAACGAAGAGTAGACATACGTCTCCTTTTGGAATGGACTGTTGCAATGGAAGATAGAAGAAGAAGAAGGAAGAGGAGACACCAGTGCATTGAGGGAAGAACTGAAGAGGAGAAGAGGAGGAAATGAAGGGTTCGGAGAGGGTTGTTGGACATAAAAAGGGAAGGGAGAGTACGAGTGGAGAAGCATGAGAGTGAGGGACTCCCAATTGACTCGCTGGCGGTCCTAATCGGATAATGCTTGACTGGTCACCCTCTCACTCCCATACTTACCTCTTAACTCTCTCCCTCTCCCCTTTGCCTCCCTTCAAAGCATGCAGTTGCAACTGTACAAAAAGAGTGAGATACCATCCAGTCTGCCCTCCCTCTACCCATAAAAGAAGGTGTTGTGTTGTCACGATGGCAATTAGAAAGACATACGGGGAGTTACTATCGGATAGACAGAGACAAGGAGTGCAGAGAAGGAGAAGCGAGTGGTCGAGTCGTTATTGAAACTTGTGGTAAACTGGCAAGAGATCGTCTCTATAGGTATAGTTAGTTCGTCGTCTCGCGAGGGAGAATCGCTATTGAATGAGGAGAAAAAGAGTGCGAAGGGTATGCAAGAATGCGAGAATGCGATGAGTCGAGAGGCATAAGATACGATCGAACCTCGACGAAGGGTTCGAAGAGCGAATGTCACTCACGGTCAAACACATTACTTTCACTCCCCCCCCCCCTGGACAACCTTCACCTTGCAAAATTTGCATGCGACTGGTTACTGTATTGGCGGTTGAATGGGCTATTGCAATGGGTTCGGATGAGACACGTTAGAGATCTTACGTAAAGGGAATGAATGGACAACCGATTTTTGGAATATTCGGCCGCTCTTGCAACAAGTAGAAAGTGAGGAGTACCGAGAGGGGGTACAGGGGGGGGATGGGTTAAGGAGAGGGAGGAGAGAGACAGTAAGTAGTATGCGTATAGAAACGAGAGAGAATGATTGACGTGCCAACGGGTTCAGTCTCGGGAGAGGGTACATTTACAGAGGAAATGATGATGTCAAGGGAGCGGAGGGGGGGGGGTAGGAAAAGAGGGAAGAGCAGGCTTGAACTATAGTATAGATGCTAATCTAGATGACACTACTCACACTCCCCAAAGTGTAACCCCTAGGCAACACTTCTTCCCATAGAAGGTACACCTAGGAGTTTTTGTGAACGGATTATTGGTTGCAGTAACGGAGGAGGAAGAAGTGGAGCATTCGTGGCTTTGGATGCGAATCTGGAATTGATGAAGAAGACCGGCCAGGTTGGAAGTTAGGGGAATAGGGGGAAGGGGTGGGGTTAGTGCCGTCGAATCGAGTCTTGTTCATGGCTATGTTTCACGTGTTCCATAAATCAGGCAATACCCTAGTTATACTGGACCAGATAAAAGATAACCATAAAAAGGACCCCATTCGACGGCTCTAGTGGGGGTACGGTAGGAGGGGTTACGGTAAGGGGGTGGATGGATAAGCGAATGCTCCTCAGTTGGACGTGTTCGAGTTCGCGAAGCAACTAGTCAACTGTCGTCCCCATCTCATCGACAGCGTGGGACAGTATCAATTCATCTACGATGCTCTCGCTGAGGTATCCACTATCGTATCCATAGAAGGACTGGTCTGAGAGATGATGTCGTTGTCCTCTTGTCGACCCTTCCATTTCAGGCCGTTCTGTGCAACATCCAACCGATTGCAATGCAGAAACTGAAGGAACGGAGTTCTATGTACAAAGCAAAGGCAGATCGGCAGACGGTGGAGAACCAGGATACGCATGAGAATAAGGTGAGGGGGATGGGGAATGGGAGGGGGAAGTGGAAGTAGGGTGCTATGGAATGGAAATACGAACTATGGGATGGAATATTGGAGAGTGTGGTTGCAGTTGTTGATGATGCTGACGAATACTCTTCGCATTGGAGACTGTGCGGGTGGACATCGATTAGAGAACAGAGGAAAGAACAGGGACATCATGGTAGTCCCCCGTGAGTCGCCTCCTATTCATTGCATTAATTACCACTCGATTAACCCATGCCCTGTCTCGTTCATCTCCTCAATTCTTCCTTCAGCCGACCACGCTCGTCCGTATCTGCAGACCTTGCACGGAGAGAGCAAAGACTACACGTACATAAACGCGGTTGAGGTATCCTGTTCTACCGTATCTCACTGCATTTGTTTTCCGTTCGAGACCAATTTCGGATAGGCACAGTGATTCCCATCTGCATGCGTGTATTTTATAAACATGCTGCCTTTAAGGTTGACGGGTTCACGCGGAAAGCGGAGTTTATCGTGACAGAATGGCCGAAGCAGAGTACGGTAAGTGGTTGGGTACTAAGAGTGAAGTAGGGATGCATCAATGGTAGGCAAGGGGGCAGATGCACATAATCTAACAAGAAGGGCTTTACCCGTTGTACCATGACTATTGGATACGATATTAGAAGGAAGAAGAGATGTTTCAGTTGGACTCCTTCTGGACTTTGATCTACGACCACTCGTGTCACACTATCGTCAACTTGAGCAATCAGGGCAGCCATCGGGTCAGTCCTTTTATTGTGCTCTTCCCCTTATCTACAGTACTCCTACCCACTAGAATATTCCCTCATGTTCTCTATGCATCGTTGCCATCTCTCCATCCTACCTACAGTACCCATTCCCCTTGAGACCTACAGTATCCCTTCAGATGTACCCAACCTTCATCCACACAAAGGGAAAACAGAACTACGGTCCGTTCGTGGTGGAAGTGCTCAATTACCATCAGTACCCAGCCATGACTTCGACGATGGTTAAGGTGATGAAGAGGGTGAGTCTCCGAGTCTTCCCTCTTCCCTCTTCTCTCTCTAGCCATCTCATCTCTCTTCTCTCTCTCTTCTCTGCTTCTCTCACTCCCCTCTCTCTCCACTCACAGACAGGCAACAGTCCCTCATCGTCCCGCTCTTCTTCCCCCCTTCGCTTCTTCAGACGTAGACCTCCCCTTCCCCCTCGTCTCCCCACCCTCGAAGGTCACCCTGCCTATAAGGCCCCTCCACGTGCCATTCCCCTTGGACAGTCCTTCCGATTCAAGAAGGAATACAGAGGGAAAGTGAGACATTCCATGGACGATGTCTTTGATGAAAGTGATGAAGAGGACGAGGATACGGTACTATATGAGGAGTTGAGGAAGCAGCATGAAGAGGGAGTGAGGGGGATGGGGAGGGACGGGGGAGGGGAGAGGATTCCCTTGCCTGGGGGCAGGATGGGACTGCCTCGGGCACCTCCCCGACTCAAGAGATCCACCCATTCGCTTCCTCCACAAAGGACGGACCCGTACGAAGAGGTTGTCTGAGTAGACTGAGGTGGTCGACCCCGTATAAGGGAAGAGATGTCTGCCCTATTGTGCTCTTCCCTCCCCCCCCCCCTCTACTCTACTCTCTACTCTCTACCCACTCACTCCTCATCGTGTTCCCCCCGTGAGCGGTTGGCATTTCAGCCCCATCGTCCGGCGCCGATAGCACGGAAGAAAGGCGAGGAATCGATGAATAAACTAGTACGAGTTTAGTCCGTGGAAGTGCGGTGCCGCCAGCCTTTGCATTCTTTTCTTCTCTTTGCATTCCAAGTAACTTCTCCTCCCATGAAAGCCAACTGCTCAACACCTGCGGGGTCCCTTCCCTTGTTCCCCCTTGTCCTTCCTTTGTCATTCCGTCCATCCCTCGTCTCTCTCGTCCTCTTGTCCATGTGTCCGTACTGTGTGCTCCTTTCCGTCCGTGTCCATGTCCGTCTTTTAGAAAGGGGCGGCTGACATTCAACGGCTCCTCAACCGGAAGCCGACGACCGCCGACCCGTCGAGAGACCAAGTGCAGAAGCTGGTCCGTGTCGTTGTCCGAGGCAGCGACCGCGACGCGTGTGTCTCGCGTCGCGGTCGGTGCGAATGTGGTGTACTGTCGTTGTGCTGTCACTCCCCCTCCCACTTCTCATCCCCCCGCTCCCTTACCCCTCGCCCTCTGTGCCCACTCTCTTCCCTTTTTAATATCTGCTTCTCTTTGACTTTCACACCTTTCCCTAGTTACGGTTAGTATAACACTTGGGTTTGGCATAACCTCAACGATCGATTCGTCTAGACAAGAAGCGAAGGGCTGAGTAATACAGACGGATCGGTTGTTCACAGTGAAGAGAGGGAATGAAGGGCATTGATTGCAGACGTTCATGATCTCTGATATCATGTCATCGGGGGCCAGTCAACAGCAGATAGAGGCGGAAGTGAGGATCTGCTGTGTGATACAGGTAGAGGAATGCCTCTCCCCC
>LS834145.1:374167-400534 GCA_900490955.1 Micoletzkya japonica
AACAAGCGATCTAGCTATGGCGGAGACTCGCCTTATATACCCGTGCTCCGAGAGCGTGAGGTGATCTACAGCTATAGACAACAAGCAGTATATAGGAGGGGAATACGCAGGGCACTATAAGCATGGCCACTGGGGGATACGATACGACTAGTGAGGAATCAGGCTACTTAGGTAGACAACATTAGCCTATATCCAACACTACCATCCCGGCCATCGCACTCTATTCCATCTGTTTCCCTTGAACTTCTCTCATTCCTCCCTTCTCTATCCATTTCTTCCTCCTTGTTCCGTTGTATACATCATCCTTTTCTCTTCCATTTCCCTCTCGTAGTCAAAATAAGCATAGTAACCAAGGAACCATGACTCATTCGTGTGAGCGTTTTGTGTCATCTTCTGTTTCCTTCATACTTTGTTTTGTTCATCCGAATCAGGGTATTGAACCAGACCGAAGATGAGGAAATCATCATCATATTCGTCTACACGTCTCTTAATCTCATTACATTAAGCGAGCGGATAGATACGTATTTTATAGATCGCTTTTGCCTGGGAATGCAGCGTAGGAATTGGATTCAAGCTCTTAAGTGGAAACATTAGGTGAAAAGGATGCTATTCGTTGACTTGCCTATAATTTTAGAGTTATTATGAAGAAAACAACAACAGTAATTGGTAATCTGTTACGGTAGAAATTGTGGTAAATCCAGGTTTTAGGATACTGTAACCTTGTTTTGTTATATAGTTATTGATTGATCGTTGGATTTGAGCAGCTGAATCCTTCCGACGACCGTCGTGCCAAGGAATTGAGTATATTCTGCGTGTTCTACCATCGTTTAGAAACTGTTTCGGTGCTTTCGTTTGCTCGTTTCTCTGTCAACACGCACGCTGTGTTCCTTCGAGTGTTTTGGCTTCTCCTCCTGTCAAATTCTTCCCTCGGAAGGTTGAAATACTTATCAAGCGCGTGAATCACTCTCATGTTTGTCCTTGCCTTCGCTCTAGTCACCACAACGATAGCGTTTCTCCCCGTTGCGTTTAGAAGCTTCTATTTTTGAGGTTTAGTGACGAAAAGGCATTTAATAACTTGGATAGTGGTACAACGTTTTCTCGAGCCTCTCATTCCCACTCATTTCGTGTTGTGTTATCGTGTTCGGCGGTTGAGTGTTCCTTCAGTTGATCTTCTTCGTGTATTTTACCTATCCGTCCTATCGAAATACCGTCTCCATTTCAGGACATGTTGTCACATCTCACAAGTTTTCTCTTTGCGGGCCTACAGAGCATTGCCTTCACAATTGCTGGACTTTTCGTTCTCGCTGTTATCCTCAACAAGGTATTCTGGTTCCTAACCTAAGAAGCAGATTCTAGCCTGCTTTAGATAAAGACAAACCTGTAGTTCCTTATCAAATACATATTAGGTGTCCGGTACTGTGAAGGTTTACTGTTGTGTTGATTTCAGTATCTCGGTTCCATGCGAAGACCAGCTCATGTACAGGGGAAGACATCGAAGCAATTCGAACCTGTACTCAAGGCATTTAGGTAATTGGTAATGTAAACTCGTTTATCTTAAATGCTTGCCTGGAATGGGTGCTTTTCATTCCTGGGCGACATTTGGATAATGTATTGAGCGAAAACGTAAAATTTTCATTTACAGGTTTTTGTAGAGACTTTTAATTATAATCACATCCTCCTGTGATTGAAATCGCACCTTTCGAGAGCTTTATTGCAGTTTTAGCAGTATCCGTAATGTGGTATGACGATTAGTGCTTATTATTTTAGAGATAACTTACGCATAGGATGGGAGAGAGACGGAGCTGCCTTTGCCGTCTATCATAATGGAGAACTCGTACTCGATATCTGGGGAGGTCGGAGTGATCTTTGATCTTTTCACAGCAAATAATAAATAGTATAATAGTTGCCTAATTACTTCTTAATCTTTAGCATTCTAATTGTTTTGCATCTTGATCTTTAATCTTATAGTCGCTTCTTGATCTTTACTTGGTCACTTTGTAGGCTATGCTGATCGTGATTCGTCCCGACTGTGGAGAGAGGACACGATGAATATCGCTTTCTCATCATCAAAGGTGACTCCTACCACGACAATTACCGTAACCCCCTCGTTGTCAGGCAATGGGTGCTCTGTGTATAGCTGTCCTCGTTGATCGAGGTCTTCTCTCCTTCTCCGATAAAGTCGCTTCTTTCTGGCCCAAGTTCGGCAAAAACGGAAAGGAGGAGATTACGGTGGAGATGATTATGAGTCATACGGTAGGATTCAAATGCGACGAATGGCGGGAAAGGGGAAAGTTTAGGCAGGTTTGGCCCACTTCGATCGACAGATTACAATGGACGATGCACGAGATCACACACGAATGGCTGCGTTGATCGAGGATCAGGTTAGATGGGGGAATACGGGAGGGGGTGGGTTGTACAAGGGAGAGATACTTTTCCTGGCTGTTTTGTCGTATAATCCTCAATCTAACATTGCATTGTAGACTCCCAACTGGCAACCGGGATCTCACGTCGGTTACCATGCACTCACCTACGGATGGCTCGTCGACCAGGTGAGTTACGGTAAAGGGGATACGGTAGCTTTATGGCTTACTGGATTACTGTAGCTGTTGAGATCATTCGACGGGTCGATCCTAAGCAGCGAAGTATCGGACAGTTTTTCAAAGAAGAGATCGCTGATCCTCATGGTTAGTTGGAGTTGTTGTTAACTGTGTTGTGAAAAAGGCTGGATACGATATACCGTAATCCTTCGAAGTCTATGCTCAGTGATGTGCGTGGGGTGGAATATTCCTTATCCACCCGCAATTTTGCGACCAAAATATAAAGTTCGACCCGCAAACTGAACACATGAATACTGTATTTGTCAGGTCACGGAGCTTTCGCAAACTGAAGAATGTGCGGCACAGTGAAAACACGTGTTAATCGAAAGATTCGGCACCCGCTTTTTGGTTTTTTGAAATCTCCACAAAATTCTGGCCTAGAAAAGTTGAAAAGCGGGTGCGAAAAGTTCCTAAATAGAGAAAACAGTGTTGGGGTGGAATATTACAGGAATATTCCAGTGTCGTTCCAGTCGAACGATTTCGGCCAATTCTTAACCGATTTTCACGAACTTTTTTTTGTTTGAAAACTCTCTACCAGCTATTTACGAATTTCCACGCGTTAAAAATCAGAACCCGCCTTTTTAGATGGCACCCGCAAATTTCAAGTTGGCCGCACCCGCACTTTCAAAGATTCCCAAAAATGTGCCAGTTAGGTGCACATCACTGTCTATGCTGCACTATGCATGCACATTCATCTCATTAGTCTGTTATTTGAGATATCGATTTCTTCATCGGTCTTCCGCTGTCTCAATCGTACCGAGTTGCCCGTCTCTCTCGACCATCACTATGGGACAGGTGTGACTAGTCTGCTTAATCTCATGCCTTCTCTCCCCCTTAAGGTTGTGTGAATTCCTGACGGATCCCTCGAACGTAGACTACGCCTATGTACTGAGATCGGTGATTACCAGTGGTCTCATGGTCAAGGTTGGATCGAATCCCGAGTGGCTGCAAAGTGTCTTTGTAAGAGTTTCACTCCATTTAATTATCTATTTATACTCTAATCTTTGCCTTGAAGCGCATGCCTCTGAACAACCCCGACCTGTATCCACTTGAACAGTGCGCTGTTTCGGGTGAGTAGTGTCTATGGTTTGTAGTAGTATGAGCACGGACGGGAATGCCATTGGAAAGCATTTGTGGCACAGGAATCGGGACGGCGCGAGCGATGGCTAAGCTCTTCAATTTGGTTCTGTCCGGCAAGATAATCAGTCTGGTTAGTCCCAATTCTGGTGTTCAATACGATTCCAAAAGCAGCAGAGTTGATTTAAAAAAATCTATCTAGTTGATTATTTTTGCGGAGTACTGTGTTTAGATGAGTACTAGATATCAGTAGTGCCCCGTTACGCGAGACAGCGTAGATAAGTTAAATTAAATTAAGTAATGCCGTAAAGCCGGATCTCATTGTCAGGCCATTAGACCTTTGCCTTAGGAAAACATACGTACACGGTAAGGGGCAATTTATGCATAGCCCTGCATTGAAATGGACCCTACGTAAGGTTATAATTACACTACCCATGAACAAATTTACTGCGGATACGGAACAGCTAATTATTCTGTACAGCTAAAATTATTTGCTCTCAAATTAGAGCTACAAGTGGCACATGTACAAACAGGCTTCTAACGGTATTCTCAGTTCCGTGAGTATTACTCATTAATGAAAGATGAAGGAATACGCTAATTGCAATTATTCTACACGATATCAGCATCAGAATGATCAAAGTAAACTTGTCGTTGTCGTGGTTTGTCCATCGGAAGAAAACAGTAACGTTTGCATACGGTAGGCATACACGCGCAGACTAAGAAGAATATTGCACCGATGAAGGTGAGGGGAATGTAGATTCTGAAAGGAAAGCGAATTGAGGGAGGGAGGGGAAGACTGACTCTGGAGGTTCGTAGTTGTAGAAAGACAATGAACGATTGGCGTTGAGAAGAGTCTCCGAACAACTTATTCTCTTGAGTTTGGACGGGTTGACTGGACACTGAAGAGGATATTGAAGGGAATGAAGAAACGGAAGAGTTACTTGGAAGGAAAATGGAAGAAGAAGAAAGAGAAAGAAGAGGTTAATGACGAGTGAGGACAGCATGGAAGCGAGACTGACGATATGTGTTGTATTGACGAGACGGAGGGAAGGTCGAGACTCTTACTGAAGCCACTCACGGCTATTACACGATGAACGATGAAGAACTAAGCACAAGAGACCTTTGAGAAGGTGGAGAACTCCATCCTTCTACGAGGGTACTCGCTATTTGAGACTTTCCTTTGGAATCGCACGAAGTGTTATCTATGATGAAATTAGTGAGGAATCACGACTACTTGAAGGATACGAAGAGATTTTATCGTCGAACGAAGGATGAGTAGACACCGGCTAAACAGGCAACTATGAGAATGAGAGCGAAGGATAGGACGGGAATGATGATATCGATGGAAGTGTAGGAGAGAACGAAGGACATATCGGATGAGTGATGTCCGCGTCCTGCGTTGACTTCATGATGCGATGTCTCGTGGTCGACGTTGATCTGAACAAGTACTTGGTGGAAACAAAACCGAAACTATGTCTGCTCGACCTTTTCACGAAGAGTCCCTCAATGACAAGAAAGAGCGTACCGTTCTGTTGTCGAGTGTCGTTGTCTTAGATATGAAGTCGACTCCCCTGTCGAAGACTCCCCTCATCGGTCGTCCATTCATCTCTCCCATCGACATTCCTCGACCACTCCTTCTGCTTCTTGTCTCTTCGCTCACGTTCGCCCTTCAGTCTCATCAACTCGACGTCTTCTCTTCTACTTATCTCGAGCACCCTTCCTTCTCTGTCGCATTCTCTTTCTCTTTCCTTTCTCTTCAATTGGCCCTACTCTAGTTTCATCCTAGATAGAACTTGACATGGTGTCGCTGTTCCAAATACGATTAGCTAATCTGAAATGGCTATTTTAATAAAATACTTTCGATTATCTACTGAGAACTAGATTAGTTATTTTCTAACAGATATTCATGCATTTTGAACGGTTTTCCGGTCCAATTTATGGTCAAGTTAGTTTAGTTCCTAGATCATTACACACACCAACTTAAAAATGTTGATTTTATGTAAACTGTAGGAAGTTAAAAATAAGAGCCTCTGTGTGTGGCGTGAGTCCCCACGTACCTCCCTATGATCTCTCTTTCTCCTACTCAACTCTTCGTGGATTATGCGCCTTCTTTGCTCTGCCCACAACTTCGCAATAATCCCTTCGTGCAAGTCCAATAAAGGAGTGAAGAGGTTGAGGATGTGAATTCGTCGAATTGCGTCCCTCCGTCCTCTCCTTTAATCGTTCTTCTCTCCCGTTCCCCGGCCAGTCTCTCTTCCCTCTGACAAACTTTGAGTGGCTGCATATTCATTACGCTCCATTGGCACGAAATGCATCTGTCTATCGACGCAAACGAAGGCAAATAACAAAAAAAGGAACGGGTGATGCTCTTTTATCACAACGTGACACGTATTACGGAAGCGTACTTCTATCTAAGTGGATTGACAACGATTGGTGGATATGGTATACTTGTGAACGAACACCTCGTAGTCTATCACAGGAGAAAGGGGGGGGGGAAATGGTGGTTTGAACCATACAATTTAGCCATTGCCAGCGGCCTCCTGACTTCTCGCATAGCATCCTGCAATGCAAGCGGAGATTAGAAAGACGAGAGCGCCCATGAGAGTGATGCCAATGTTGACTAGTTGTTGGTCGAGACAGAACGGACCCTGCATACAACTCATCCTTGTCCCCCTCCACTCGGACTACTCACATCTCCACACTTCGCTCCTTCACTGACTCCTGTCGACGACTCAACTAACTGCTCACTCATTTCCACTTCTTCTGCCTCTCCGAATGCCGATGACTGAGAGCATAACTTTATTGGCAACAGCTAATCTCACTCACTCCGCTGACATGAAGGACTTGTCGTAGGAAAAGAATAGTGGATAAGATGAAATGAGAGTAGGATAAAGCTGAAGTTGAAGAATTGAAGAAGGGAAGATACGTGGAGACACTTGCTATGGACATTGCTGTAAAGAGAAGAGGAGGGAAAGCACGGACTGAAATGAAATAACTAGAAGTGAGTGACAGAGAACACGGGAATAGTAAAGGAGACGAGTCAGCGACAAAGAACAAGTGAATAGAGGAAGATGAAGAAGAGAGAAGAAGTGGCGAAGGGAGGGAAGGAATTGCCGCTATGGCACTTCATATGCAACCTTGGTGTGGTCGATATACTGGAGAGTAGAGAGGAAAGAGTAGAAAGGAAGCGATGGAAGTGGACGGAGAAGGAGAAGCACAAGCTGTGAAGTAGTCTCGGCCGACGAGCACTCCCTTCCCCTTCACAACTTGTCTCGTATTCTCGTTGCCTCGGGAAATGAGCACTAGTGAAAAGAAGCGAGGCGAAGAAAAGGGAGGATGAAGTTGGAAGGAAACAGAGGAAAAGCAGGGAAAGAAGGTGGTCTCGGTCCGTTCCTCGTTGCATATGCATTCAACTGTCGACTGCCTTCCCTTCTTCACACTCTCGCCCTCTTCCCTTTCCTCTCCTCTTACATTCTTCCATTCCACATCTGCTTCCACTTCGGACTCCTTCTCATGTGCATTTCTAAGACACCTAAGAACAAGTAATTCTCTGATCGTATAAACTATGTAGTCTTGGCACGTATATTATCAATAGCGCAGCATAGGCATATAGATACATACCTTTATATCGTTATACAGTTTTGACACGTATATTATCCGTAACGTTTGTTGTGGTGCTGTGTCCATGACACAAGCTAATGTACAGTAACCGTAATATAAGTTGTTAGTGAGGTAAACTCTAGAGAAGAGGTTGGTTGCTCATTCCGATGGAAGAGATTCGATGTCCCATGTAAAGGGAAGAGGGTGACGGGAGAAGGAAACGAGCTCGTATGCAAACGACGACAATGGCACAGAGGAATGCGAATGAGAGGAGGAAGAGGAGGACGAACCAGAACATGGCCTTCTCGATGTAGCTTGTGAAGACTACCTGTAAGGTGTTTACACACTCGCTCATCGAGTATGGATATAAGACACACTGACTACTCTTCTATCTACTTGTAATAACTCTTCCTGTCCATCTCTTCTTGAGATGTGCTGTAATGAACCCCGGGAATTGAGGCAGCGGAAATTATTCTGTGTGGTTATTTTGAGAGGAAGAGGGGAAGCCTCTTGTATGTCTGCCCACGCACCTCTTCGGATTCAATGAAGCATCTCTGTGATCGGTCTATTTGCGGAAGCCATGCCACTTTGAGGAATGTAATCTACGAAAGGCCACGTTGTTGGCTGAATTGGATGGTAGACTCACGTGTGGCACGTATCGAAACCAGTAAGGTTGTGCCTCCGTATCGAGGACTACGAGACGGGAATTGTTTTCTGATTCGTGAATTGCTTTGCGTAGAGACGGACACACTCTGGAGGGGAATATCACATTATGCATTTCACTTAGGAAGGAAGAAAGAGAAGAAGAAGAAGAATGCGAAGACTCTACCTACAGCCGGGACACGACACGACGAAGGTGCCATAGTCAGGCATGGACACACGGTTACTCGAGCAGAAGACTGACGTTGAGGTAATCGAAGGCAGTGGCGTCATCTCCAGTGGAGGCTCACCGTACAAAGCACTCACTCGGACTCGTATTCCCTCCGGATCTGTCTCATTGCGACACACGAAGATTGTACGCATCTCTGAGTTCTGCGAGAACGATTAGTGAGGGGGGACAAAGGGATAGATGCACCTGTGAAGATGACGAATGGAGGAGGGCGAAGACCACAGCGAGGAATAAGGACATGGGAAAGGACTACGAAGTCACGCTTATTGCTTTTGGGCGTAGAAGTCTGGTGAATAGGAAGACGAGGTGTTGTTTAATGGAGTTGCTGACGGAGGAAGAACGAAGAGGAGAGGTGAACGGAAGACGAAGACGAACGGACGATGGGCGAAGAGGGCGGACTTGCGAGAGTTATTCGGGAGGAAGACTGAGAATAATTATGAGACCAGTCGAGAGACACATTAATGCTTCACTGCTTCTGCTTCGTGTTCGAAGGCAAGGTTCAAAGAGAGACTTGCGGTGGGAAGACATTGTAAGGCACTAGCGCTTCTGGGCACATGGACGTAGGGAAATGAGACACTGAAGGGAATCTTGTGTTTGCTACTGCAGAGTATATATTATTTTTAAGTTTTTGGTACACGTGAAGTAAATTGGTATTGCAGAAGACTCTGGACTATCTATGCGAGCCGGTTGTGAGTGAGGAATGGAAGGACATCGTTACGGGTGCGCATGTTGCTCGTGGCCACGGTCTCACCCATCTCTTCTTCTCCGATCGAGCAGGGGTTCGCTAGTCCTTCTCCATCCTGTCTAGTCCTCGTCTCAGAATCGCCGTCTTCTCCTTGGCCATGCGGGTCTCGGAGGACAGAACATTCGACTCGATCGACACAACAACATTTCCTTTGCTTACTTGTCCAATGGACTAAAGGTTTGAAACTCGAGAAATAAGAAACGAATGAATTGGTTAAGGGAGGTCTCGGTGACCGAGCGAGAACGTATGTCAGAATCATCGACGCTCTGTACAAATGCTTGCCGGTTGATGCAGCTTCTTCGTGAGTTTATGCATCTTACTGATGTTCAAGAAACTAGAGAAAGAATGTTTCGTCGAAGACAACGAAGCTTTCAGCTCTCCTAGCGTTCCTTCCATCTTTACTCCGACTAACGACAGAAAGATGGAAGTAGTCGAAGGTGTTAGTCCCATCCCTGTTGCTCACTGACCTCACTGACTTTCCCTCTGTCTCTCCCTTTCCCTGCATGTCCTCATTCCCTCCATTCATTGAAATAAACAATAACCTTACAAACGGATTCGCTCATTCGACGTGTATGATGTATATTGCTTTTTACTGTTCCTGTCTAATTCCGGTAGTCTTACGAGTTTAGCTAATATTCACTCTGGGCCTTGTAAGCTGCAGCTTTGCATGCGGGTATAACTCATTTCATTAATGACTAGATTTTTGTCCTAGATTTATACATTTCCTTGAGTGAACTATGCTCACAAATGTTACTTTTATCGTAATAACAGCGTAAAGATATGATCATAACTTTTGCTTTGTACGGAGACGGTTATAGTGCATACATTTATCAAAAAAGTTGATATGAGGGACCCGCAGAGAATGAGCACAGAGTATTCATACACAAGGAAATGAGCCACCGGGAATCTCTCGTTTTCGTGAGCCTTTAACCTAATTATATGTGAACGGAAGATTGGAGGGACAATGCAGTGCAATGGAACCTCAACAATTACTAGTAATAGGACGGGGAAAGTGGATTGTTTACCCTGTCAAAAGTGAAACGATAAGAAAGTGACTGCAGCTCCTAGCATGTAGTGCCGTGTACAATGGGAGGCGACCAGTTGCATCTGTCTTCTAACAGAGGACTTCCACATCCTTCCGATTGAGATCTCTCGAAGCGACCCGACTTCCCTGAACACATTCATTGACTGGTTGATGTCATTGGATGATGTTACCGTTGAGTAGGCCAGGAAGGGGAGAGTTGGAGGGAGACTTGAGCATTCCAGAGGTTTGTCCTGGAGTGGGGGAAGTGAATCGACGAGGAGGGGGAGAGGGACACGAGATGGTCAGAGAGTCTCCTGTTGATCGACCGTTCACCGGAGACTGAAAAGGGCACATTTCATCCCTTTCTTTCACTCGTTTCAGTACGCCTCCGTATCTTCTTATGTAGTTCTACACGTATTCGGGGGAGGAATTAGCGATATCTTCGCGTTCTCAGAGACATAAGTAATCGGTTGCATTTCGGATGGAGATGTGGAGCTAATGTCCACTTCCTTATGAGCTATCTCCAGTGATCAGTATAGCAGGTTACTGTATCGAAGGGGTACATCGAAACAATTTAGAGTGGAGGAGGAGAAGGTGTGAATGTTGTTAGAAGAACGAGGCATGTTTCGTGCCTTATCCAATTTGGAATGGAGATGGAAGGAGAACGAATGAAGTGTATTCGCATATCTACACGTGCACAACCATTTGCCCCCAGTTCCCCTTGAAAAAGTATGACGACTGGTTTGCAAGAGTGTAGCTTATGCCCCTCGCCGTCCACTCGTTCTTCTGACCTTTCTGAAGGTGCGAGCCGCTACGATACTCCTCCGCCAGTGACGCCATATGGAGAACTTGTCGTGTACGGGCAGTCGAATAGTGATTCCCCGCACTCCACAACCGTACACGACGACTAACTCCTTCCTGTAAAGGAAGAGATAGCTCGCTTCTCTAGAGCAACAAGAGCGTACCTAAACTCTTTTCCAAAGACGATGTAGATGACAAAGTTAATGGAGGAGTTGATGATCGCGAGAAAGTTGATGGCTTCCCGTGAGAAGGCATAGAATGCCCGATGGTCTCCCTTCTCAATATCGTCTCCTCCCTTCTCATTCTCTCATTTCCTCTTACCAGCCATTGTTCGTCCACTAATTGTTCCATGAGAGTCAGCACGAAACCCCAGAAGTTGCAGAGAAGAAAGATGAGTACAATGACTATCAAGACCTTGGTCGCCTCTTTGCTCTTCTCTTTCAACTCGTTCCTTCCGCCGATTCTGAATGAACGCTCGTTATGGCTTATTCACTCGATCATTCAAACTTTCGTCTTTCATAATTCGAGAAAAGTCAACACGGCAAATGACACGTATGACTCTCTTACGTATGGCTGAAGACACGTCAAAATATATTTACGATTCAATGCTTCTTTTGGTGGTAGATATTACCTAGCATATAGAGATGCGCGTAAGTAAATGCTCGCGTTGTCTAAGGTTCCTCGGGTAGCGGAAGCAGTGTTAGTGACACTTTCGAGTCTTCGGCACAACTCCTTTCACCAATGACCACTTTCACGGTATTACACACAACAAAGTGTCTTGGAAGACTGATATGAACGTCATCCCGTCCACCTTTGTCTTACCTGTAGTCTGGATGGTCGTAGTTGAACTTCTTGAGACTCTTGCGAATCGTGTATGCAATAATGGCATTGAGGAAGAAGAGTGTGAGGAAGGGAAAGAAGACCATCACGAAGTTGGTCAACCACAAGGCGTATACCTTAACTTGCCTTACTCTTCTCATTTGTGGACGTCAACCCTCGAAGGACAGAGATTCGTGGAAGATCACGTATTTTCACTACTCGCTGATTGGATTAGGACGGGTTTGAGATAAACAACGAATTGGACTGTACTCAATTCAGTACTTTCTCTCCCCCTCTCTTCGAAGACATGGCAAATTCGTGTGGAATGCTCTTCCTTCCAACTTGTTTTCAAAGAAATGGATGGAGAGGATAATTATCAGTATTGCATTGATATGCAAAAGTGAGGAAGTGAGTGGTAATCGTCAGTCACCTGTTGGTATATGGGATGTTGTGCGAGGAGGGAAGGCTGCAGGTGGTACGACTTCCAATACTTGCCCCCCGCACACTCCGGATTCTCCGAGACCTGGAATGCATTGGTGTCTTCCATCTCGCAAGCCCTGCACAAACTACCCCTCCTCTCCCTCATGTATTCGTCTTTTCTTCATATCGCCTGGTCTTCATAAGTCTTCGTATTTGGATGCAATTCAATTGTGCATCGGTGTCTATTGGGTCTGTTCAAGTGCATCAGTTCATCGTCTATTGCCTGCTTCCATTCCGTCTTCCTCCCCTCTGCTCACGATACTCATCTCAATTGTTGGCGACGTCATCTTCGGAGTTCGTTTCCCATTTATCTCTTCTTTCGTTATTCACACTCTTTCTCACCTCCAATTCGAAGAATTTAGTGCAGTTGAAGATGATGGCGAAACCCGTGACAGCAAGAATGGACCAAGCAGCTCCACCTGATGATAGAAGATAGGGAAGGGAAGAGGAGGGAGGAACTCGTATTTTGGAAGGAAGAGGAGTCTAACGAAGACTGAGAAGAACACGAATATGATTAGAGAGGAAAGGAAGGGAAGAGTCGAGAGAATGGAACAGACAATGGATATGTGACACTTGGAGGATTGGTTTAGTATTAATAAGAAAGAGGGAAGGGGAAGAACACACAAGCAAATCTCACCTGACGTGCACCACCTCTTGTTCCTTCTTGGATGGCACACTGCCAGATACCGTTCGATCGATACCGTCACGGTAATGTATACCGAGCCCGTCTGCGAGATGTGCGACAAGGCGAAGGCGAACCTGCACATCATTCGTTTGAACAGTTCTTTTGGCGGGAAAGTCTCTACTCCTTCGTCAAAGTCGTTCTATCGTCTCAGCCCCGGGTCCCTTTTTCGCCTTCTCGGCAGCTCATTTCGCTAGGAGCCTTCTCTTTTGTTTTGCCTGTGGGCGAAATCTTTGGAGGAAAAGGAGGAGACGAAGAAAAAGATGGACTGACTAGTCAATAATGAGAAGTTCCCTGTTTAGAGCTACAAGACTTAAGGAGAGTGACGATAGTATGGGAATCGGGGTGGGGATTTACTAAAGGGAATTTAAAAGCCAAGACTTAATCTGTCGAGACAGTTCCCCCGAGGCATTAAAATACACGATGAAGCTTGTTGACTGCGCCTCTAACTCAGCGTAATCCCCGTCTCTTCTCTTTCCAGTGTCCTCCTTTGTTCTGGGTTCCGAAATAACCTTTACGAACTCTTCGCACTTCTTGTGCAGAGTAAGTGCATGCTCTCAAGACATTCGTACCACTCATTCCACTGAACCCTTCCCTCCTATTTCCTCTATCTATTCTCCACTCTCAGCCTTCAGTCTACCACTGTTTCTCGCATTTCTTTGCGACAGACAATTGAAAGTGGGGTACAATTATTCCTTGAAAAGGAATAAGATGACAAGTGGTGAGAAGCGGCCGGCGGAGACATATAGGTTACGTCTGCGGAGACTCGTGCAAAGGCTGGGGATGGGTCGGTCCTCTCACAGAGATTAACCCCTCAAAGATGAAGGCTGCAAGTGCATCTTTCATTGCAGGCAGCGTTGGAAGGACGATAAGAACTCGCATAATGCAACAGCCTGCCAACTTGAGCACAACTTAATTACGCGCTTCTTCCCTCTTTTGGCGTTCCTACTCCAATTGTAGGCATCGCACAACGGAATTCAATTGGAAAAGTACGTAGAAGAGGAGAGATGGGAGAGTGTGAAGAGACACAGAAAGTGGAATACCCAGTGACACTAATCAACGAAATAGAGCTGCCAATTGGGGGAATGTTTATGCGACAGACTAATAATTGAGAGGAGGAATTGGGGAGAAGAAGAGGAGAAGCAGACCTGAGATAAGTGAGCCATGCGATGTAGAGATGGAAATGTTTCGTGTACTCGATGATGTACTCCATGGCATAGATGAAGAAGGCCGTCAACAGCAGACACGAGTCGAAGACTGCCAGAGCCGTCAAGTAGAAGTTGTTCGGATTGCGCATCGCCGGCCTCAATTACTCACTCAATTCGTCGTCTCTTCGACGTTGCCAACCAATAATGTAAACCATTAGAGGGTTTATGTCTTCCTTACGAAGAGAACGTTGGCCTTTTGCCTAATGTCTGCGTGTTCTATGCTTAGACTGGCTCTCGATGTAATCGCCGATAATTCGCTTATGGGCAAGGTGACACGTTGTCTTTTGCGTATGAATGATGCGATACTGGAATACCTCTACTGTGCAGCTGTTCAAGAAGGAAGTGTATCTCAAATAGAAGACGAAGACTGGCTATGCACCTCTTCCCCCATCCGTCTTCTTTATAACCATCTGCCTCTCGTTATTCGACGTACCTACTGAGAATGAGAGCGGTGCTTATGTTTCCGAAGAGACCGAAGAGTCCGATGGACGAGCCGATAACAGAGATGAGGATGAGTTTTGCCTGTAAAGGGTCTCTTCCCTCTCATCCCATTCACCGTCTGTTATGTCTCTACGAGTCCAACCGTCCTGTATCCTCTCGTTCGTATCGTCCCCTTCCTCTTATTCTTCCGGATTGTCACTCTCATTGGGAATGTCATCTCCAGTCGTCTTCTCTCCCCACTGCCCTCGAACACCCTCCATCCCTTCCCCCCCCTTCCCCCTTCAGATCCCTTCACAACCTTCCCACCGTCCACATGTGTCTGTCTATTCATCGAATGCAATATCTTCTCTCTCGTCAGTCAAGCTTGCATCGAAAGAGTTTCCCCTCGATGACGGTACTTCTATTACTTCCTTCCCTCCGTCGCTTCCCTTTCCCCTCATCTCACCGTCTGCTCTTCCCTACACAATTCCCTCAGCCAAGGAGTAGCAGGTCTCTCTCACCTCCAGCCATTCATGAGGATCGAGACTGCAGTGTGCCTCGATCTCTTCTTGCGTTGCATTCGACGGATCGAATACGACGTAGTCGTCGTCCATTGCATAGACAACTGAAGGAGGGATGAGGGATGACAGTGAGGGGGGAGATAGGGGGAGGACGAGTCAAAAGGGAACGACTGTCGACGAGAATAGCTGATGAACTCGATTGATGAAGCTTGTACCCATACAATGTCCTCGTTTAGAACCCACGTAAACTGCGCACCCACAAGAGACTCCCTTATACCTCCCTTCCTTTCCTAATTCCACCTCAGCCTAAGCCTACAATTGAGAATACTGCAAGGCACGTCAAAATGCCAAACGATACCTTTGCAAATGACTACGACTGTGTATAGCGGCTAGCGGGTATGCATGCTTTGCATTTTCTTGCTTTATGGACTGTATGGAAAATTAGAGGGTGTAAGGGAACGAATGAAAAGATTCATTTGAATGGAACGATTCTATCGGAATGACGAACGAATTAGGAGGGAATGAAAGGAGGAGAAAAGATGAATGAAGAAGGAGACCGATAAGTGCACGCAGAAGAACGAGTAATGGAGACTACGAGAGAAGTGAGAGGATCCCGGGTCATCAAGGACGAAATTGGGGGAAGAGAAGCAACGAGGGAATGAAGACGAAGAATGGAGACACTGCAGCGACAACAGGAAGCACTCTAACTTGATTCTATACTGAACCGAGATGAGATGTACGAGGAAAGGAAGGACAGAGATATGATGAAGGACTGTAGAAGGGATGACATGGAGGGATGAGTGCGAAGGGGATGGCATACTCTGGGAGGCCTATTGGAAAGAGAAACGAAGAGAAGGGGGCGGGGCGGCACTGATCGAGACGAGAGACACGCCTTCAATGCACAACAACTGGGCTTATGATACTCAGTGACTCCCACTCAACGCTAAGACCCACTCACGACGAATCATCCCGTCCCTACTTTTAATATCTCTGTTTTCACTCTCAATCCACAGCGGGGCTCGCACATGTTTTGCTCGTTGTAAGAAGTTGATGTGCAAACCGAGAATCCAGATGGAGAGCATTTGGAAGGAACCCGCACACGGAACCCACGATGAACGGGTAATTGGTGTCAATGATTAGTCATCGTTGGATATGGGAGAACCGTGTACATCCTAGAATAGGGACCAGCAGACTGCATAATATACGTGGATGTGCACTCTCCGTGGGGTACGAAAAGATTGGGAATAAGAACGATTGTTGGTTCGTGAGTACGGTAGAAGTGCTTACCATCTGAAGGGATCGCTTACTGTCTGCGTATACGATACCCACTCTCACGAACCTTTCTAGGGATTGTCAACCGACTGAATTATTGAACGGCTCAGAAGGAAGGAATAGTGAAACACTTCTCTGCGCCTATGCGTATGCAAGCAGCATTATCGTACTCATGAATCGGACCTGCTGCGAGTCGACAACTATGCATAAAAGCAATTGACATTCTCCGAATTGGAAGAAGTCCATTGAAAGGGCTATGATTGAGTAAGGAGAAAAGGTGAAATTTGATGTTTTTGGTCTATTCAAAGCATAATCGGCGGCACTTAGACACGTGAAGAGAGTAGTCGATGGTCTAAGTTTATTTATTTATTTATTGAATATGTTCACACGTGCGGTCAAGCATTTACAGGTAATATATGATACGAATAATGTGTAGATACGGTAGAAATAAGAATAGGGGAACTGAGTGATATCCTCACTCAGTTCTTTCAACTCAGTCTAAGTTGAAAGAACTGAGTGAGGATAAGCTAAGGATAAACCACTTGTCAACTAACAACTATGACATGACGAGAGCCGTCTCTCTGGAGTGTCTATTACTAGTGAGTAATTGCATCGCTATCGGTTCAATCGCCGCTTATGAGCCATTTGTGTCTTCGAAAATAAGAAGACGCCTACGTCGAAGAGGAAGAAAGTAATAGCGAATATGAAGGGTTCGCTGAAAAAGGAGAAGAAGCTGCGATTGGAAGAAAGACGGACAACGATTTCTCGGGACTCTTGACTCGAGAACTCCTCTTATTCTTCTACTGGGTGGATGCTAATTGTACTCACGACTTATAGGCGTGTACAATACAACGACTTCTTCGAAGCGATTCTTATCAAACAAGAGATTGCGACGTCACGAATGCTCCCTTTGTCTCGCTTATCTTCTTACTAATTAACAAAGCTCACATCTCTCAGCTGAGTCTCGATAAATATCATCGTCAATGCACTTTATCTTTCGAATCTCTGCACAGATCACATTAGAACGCAGATACGAGACTACGTCGGCAATTACGAAAGGTCTTCGGAATCCCCTAGAATATACCAGAGCAATTGCCTCTGAGAAACAGACCATCACACTCTCAGTCGCAAGCTTTTTTCCTCATCACACCACGTTTTACGGCTTTTCGCATGCGACTAGGATCCGAATTGTACGAAGCAGGGAACTAGCATGAGATAAAGGAGGTCGGATAGAACAATGCGCACCCGGAAATGTGAAATAGGAAGAACTGCGGAATGGATATATTATACATGAGAAACTGTTCCGGGCATATTTTGAAGAATAGACGTACCACGGTATAAAAGAACCTGGCCAGATTAGCTGGTAAGACGAGTCTACCGCTAGATGGACGTGTCTGTGTCTACATATGGGCTTTATGAAATCGCAGGGAGTTACATGGATCGTACAGCATCGTTTCGTAGCAACAACATTTGTTTCCGTTCGTCTTATTACTCTCACATCCTCTTACTCGCTCTATCGCTCCTGTCGTAACGCACTGAAGAATAAGAAAGGCTTCCCCTTGCTTCAAGAAGAATTCCTTGAGCTCTCAAGTGACTAGTTAACATCTTTATCAACAACAACTGATGATTATTACAAGAGATGAAGAACAGTCACGATGCATTGCACACTTAAAAGCCTGAGAAAGTACCGTAGTTGAAGTAAAGGAATGAAGGAATCACGCTCGTATGTCCCGATCGATGGTTCTTCTACTCAAGTCCCTATCGACTGTGGCCGGCTCGCTAGGCTGAATATGAAGAATTAGAGTGTAGAAGGACAAGAAGGTTAGTGAAGACTGGACACACTGCATTGGCCTGTCGAGTGATCCGTGACGAAGTCTCTCCCTCGTGAATCGTGCTTGGACTGTCTTGAGAGAAGGCTAAGGCTTCAGCTCGAAGCAGACCAATCAACTAAAGGAAACCAGTAAAGACACACGAAAGGTTGTTGTGACTGCGAAGCAACGAAGGATTACGAAGACAACCTCGATGGCTGGCATTTGTGTATGAGGATCCGCGTGGACTACGGGAGGGGCAGGGTTATCCATCGACGGGACTGGGTTATGCTGAAAGAAGAGAACTCAAGAGGAGTGAGGAGTGCGAGAAGGAGCGGAGAGAGTGAGTGAGTGGAGTGGAGTGTAAGTGGTATGAAATGATTACGAGAGGAGCGATATGACGATGCGAGATACCCACTACCTTCTTGCCCCTTCGCACTCGTTTCTGCAAGCCATATTCTGTCTTCGTCGCTCTCGCAATCAGTGGTCTGCCATCAACTCTCCCCATTTTTGGAACATGAACCGCCCAGACAATGCAAAGGGCTCTAATGTCTTGTGCAGACTGCAATCAGTTGTATGTAGTACGAGACTCGTCGTCCCTCTTCCTCTCTCATCTCAATTTCGTTTCACCACTCGTCTCGTTTGTAAAAGTTGCCGCTTTCCGAATTCGCTTGCACGTTCTCTGTTCCATTAAATGAGTCGAATGTCGCAATACGTAAGAGTCTCTCCATGCCAACCTGAAGACTGCGTGGATCGACAGGGCGATACTGGGAAGGAGGAGACTGAGGGAGGTCGACTGAGACTCGTTTGGGGGACAGAGGGACTGGCTGACGGGGGTGTACCTGGAGAAGGGATGGGGAGAGGGGGGACGGGAGGGGGGGGAGTGCTCACCTTCTGAGGTCTCCGTACAGGGAACATGGAATCGGCGATGTCCTCTGCTGCCCTCTCAAGAGCCGTCTGGTAGTCCCTTTCCTTTGCTTCGATCGTCGTCGATGCAGGCCCGTGAGGGAAGGGACGGTGAGGAGTGACCTGGAGGGGATTCCAGGGAATGAGGGGAGAGGGACGGACATGTCTTGGTCGAGGCTCAGGGTGCACTTGCTCCGGATTACCGATATTCGATGTTATGAACTGACGGATGATGAAGCCTTGACCCACCTCAAACAACAATCGCATGATTTTGGAAAAAAAATAGAATTGTTCAAATGAGATGATATGCTTACTTTTCTATCTAATTCACGAACAGTCATTCCATTGCGACTCTTGACGTTGAAATAAGGTCTGAAGGTATAGTTGACTCTGAACGAAAGCCATCAGAATACCTTGAGGTGATCCCAATGATGGGAGAAGGAGTAGTACGGGTCGGATTAGGAAGATTCGGATAGAACGACTGTTCCTCCGACGAGGATATCGGCAAAGGAATCTGGAGGTGATTAAGATGTTGACTTGAGGAATCGGAGGTCTGGATTGATAGTTCTTACTCGCTGAGTTGGATGCGGAGGATATGCGGCAGAGGGCAGTCTATTGAAGCTGAAAGATTTGAGATACCAACGAGAATGGCATCCTAGAGTGGCCTTGTTTTCTTTGCCCATTGTGGGATTAACGTGCGTCCTCTGTATTCAAATAAGCTGACAGTCAACTTTTTGTTAAAGTTCGACTTATCGTTTGACATAAGAAGTTGATAGACAGTCGATCCTTTCATCATACCGATTCAGCTCCGTTTGCTTTGCCTCTTCTTCGTCCTCAGGAATTGGAACAAGTCTTTTCTGTGTTCGCACGACCTTAAGGTTCCTTTGATCTCAATTGGTAGACAATGAGACTAATTCCATCAAAGAAATGATAACTAAGTGAGGAGAGTGCAATGGAAGATGTTAGTGAAGGAAGGAGCTTACTCTAGAATGAAGTCGAGAGGCAAGTCTTCCTTGTCTTCCCTTCACACCACGACGTCGACCCTGTGCGAGACTGCTTTCTACTGGTTAATGACCCCTCCCAGAGAGAGTAAATGGAGACGGGACAGTAAGAGATGGAGATGGGAGACGAAGTACAGTAAGCGGCAACGAGTAACGAATGGTTAGCGGCCGTTGCTACGGGTTAAGGCTATGCTACGAAGAGAAAGAACCAAGGAAGAGTGTACCACGTGCAGTCGTGATCTTGGATTCTATAATTGAATTTGATCACATTCAGTCTAATCGTGGAGGACAACTCACAACTCGTCCACTCTTCTTCATCTTCTCCTCGTCGCCGTGGAAAGAAGATCCATCGAAGAAGTCGCTTACCTTAACTTGAACTTAACTAAGCCAGACTGCTCGATTAACCTCGGTCCCGAGTGAAATAGACGATGGTGTCGTCGAACCAAGCTTTCCTATTCGTGCGTGCTGATTCCCTTTCGGACGCTGCATTATCGAATGATCAAGGTATTCCATAGAGAGCCTACGTTTGTCAAAAGAATTCTTTTCTCTTCCTCTTCTTTGCTTTCCCTTTCAAGATCAGCGATGAGGGCTCGGAAGGCTTTAGGTAGTCGCTCAGTCTCAAAATACAGAAAATACAGACTTGTTAGTCATTATAAGCTGACGACATACTTGTAGTGAAGGAGCTTTTGGTTGCAGTCCATCGTTATTACGATGAAGGCGAGCACCCTAATAATGCAATTTTATACTATTTCTGAATATATGTATATTACCAGATTTGCGAGAATAGAAGCTTCGAGAGCTGATTCGGGTGTCTAAACGGAGGATCAACCAGTAGTATGTATAATGAAACTCACAGGAAGAGGAGGAAGCGGAGCCGACGCTTCTACTCTGGATTCCGCAGTGGGAGGTACTATAGGAGACGAGACTGAGAAATGAACAAGTGAATAAAGAAAGTTAGAGAATACACGGACATTTGTCGTCAGGAACTTCGTCGAATACTTCCAGCTTCGCTTTTTTGTCCAGTTCGGTCTTCATGAGATCCTTCTTCTTCTCCACCAAAGCAAAGCCCTACAACAGATTCTTGGATACGCTTCTTGGATACCTTGTATAATAATAATATACCTGCATCATAGCATTCTCGAACGTTGGTGGATCAGTAGAAGTGGGTGGCAGCTGTAATGGACCAAGCAATGCAGCTTACTCTACTCCACTACTCACTTCTGTGGTCGTCTTGACCGCACTTGCATTGGAGTGATGGTTATCAGCGAATACGGACAGATCCAGCCACGATGGTCGTGCTCCTTCCCTTAACCATTCGATAAGGAACGAGGGTCACGTAGTCATCGTACCTGATAGTCTTCTCGTCCTCGTCTTCTTCATTCGTCACCGTCGATGTAGATGCCACTGTGGTTGTGCTTAGAGTAGAGGACGGAGTGGTGGTGTTCGTCGTGAGGGAAGTGGATGGAGCAATGGAAGAGACAGCGACGGTCGACGGGACGGCAGTCACCACAACGGGAACCTCGTCGACGCTCTCCTCCAGAGTCTTCTCTTCGTCCTTCTCTTCCTTCACCAGTTCACTAATACGTCGAAAAGCATCTTTGATATCCTGATAAGATGAAATGACTTGTGCTGGAATGCGTCACTCACTCCGAGACTCTTCTCTATATCCCTCATCTTCGTTACTTGAGTTGCTGCGGATGTTTCTATTGTATTGGGTAATTCTGTCGGAATGATGGTGGCCGTTTCTACTGTGGAAGGAGTGGTAACTGCGAATTCTCCAACGGTCGCAATGGTCGAGCTTCGAGTGGAAAGGGTTGTTATGGCCATTGGAGGAACAGCTGCGATCGGAGCTAAACAGATACTCATCGATTGACTGCTTGTAAGAACCTTGTACGATTTTTCTAGCCGGCTACTGAGAACACTGAACTTCATAAGAACTCTGTAAGAAATCTGTCTTACCCAAGGTCACGCTATCTTGGCGCGCATCAAAGTCAGCGATGACAGTACTTCCAATGAGAGGCGGTTCTTTCCTCAGCGGCAGAGTGGTTACAGTAATAACTTGTGGGATGAGCATGTCAATCACCGGAGGACTCTGCCATCCATTTATATCTCACGATCAACGCACGATTTGTTCATACCTTTGTTGCCTTGTCAGCCTTTTCGAATAGCTTCTTCGGTACTAGATTTCGTCCGACCTGAAAGAAGGTCAAATGTCCTCGTTAGGCAAGTCCATCGTTACAAAGGACAAAGGTAGTTCGCAGGAATGATCAAAATCTTTCTTCTCAACGTGCCGGGCTAGTCAAATCTACACCCTCCATCTATAGCCGGACCTACCCTTCACTTTCATTTTTTGTCAGGGTGAAGTAGATTATAATCGAAAGAATGCTGTCGCACCTTCTATACCAAAAGAAGTTCGCTTTGGTATTTGGATTACCAGCTTCTTATAGCACCTCATAAATCAAAGTTCGTGGCAAAAAGAGACCTTGAACGTGAATTGTTCGAAGTTACTCGGTTGGTTACGTGCAAATTGATCGGCGGGAACCTAAACCACACAACCTTTCACATTTCCAAGCTGAAGGGTATTTGTGGAATATTACAAAAGTAGATCGAGTAGTCGGCTTGGTCTCGAGGCGCGCAGTGAAAGTGGTCGAAGGTGTTGTTGCAAAGTCTTTCTCCTCTGCGATATCGTTGATGCTCACGCTTATGTCCGACGTCTTCATCTCCTAAACAAACATATTTCACATGATTATTAAAGTGTACAACCTTATTGATGACCTCTGGTTCAGACCCTGCATCATCAGAAAAGGCGAAGAAGTTCTCTTCCCTTAGTTTTTCTTCGTTTAGCTGCTTCTCCGGCAGAAGTCTAAAAATAAATATTGACAATTCTAAAGCCAAACTCGTACTTGAGCGCCTTGTGAAGTTCCTCGTCTTCCTGTCTCTGCTGTTCCAGTATTTCGGCCGACGTGAGGAGTTCTTTGGGTATTCCCCTAAAAAGTGGTGTTCAGAGGAAAGGGAAAGTGCAAACCTAAAGTCGATGTCCAGCTTAGGCGGTACGGGCATCTCATCATTGTGGGGAATCCTGAAAACAATGAGTGATAGATATTACGTGTTGTACATAGTGTGCTCACCTCAGCAGACTGTCCAGTTCCTCCTTTCGACCGTCTCTGCCGAACTCGTCATTCACTCCAAAGGCCGTTTCCTTACTTCTTGTCGTGGTTGATGGAGTAGAAGTCGTTGTGATTATCTGCATCTAAATTAACAGTTGCAAGAAGTAAGAAACAGCCGATTATGTACCCGAGTTGTACTTGACGGCATCATTTCATCGTCTTGAGTCCTCGAAGCAACCTCAAATCAATAGTTATCTCACCGGTCTACCAACCATATAGTAAAGATATCTAACCGACGTTTCATCAGGCTGTTCAATTCCGTCAAAAATGAGATCCTTCGGATCAAGAGTTTCCATGATCATCTCGATTCCTCCTGCTGAAGACACCGACGTTTTAGTCATTTCCTTGGCCTCGTCGATCATCTTCGATACTTCTCTCTAAAAGTTGTCTTGCGAGCTGCTTATACTTCCTATTCTACCAGAGCTTCAGACCGTGGAGTAGTAAACGAAGTAATATCTTCCGATTCATCGAGCACTTCCTCAGATTTCGATCTTCCTTCAGCGCTACTCTGCATATTGTATCACCTTGCGCATATCATTCTAATTTCTTCAAATAAAAGTGAGCTTAATCCTGTTCATCGTGGGTTGTTAGCGATAGGCTGAGTTGAAATCGGAGAGGAATGAATGGGAAAGAGAGACGCGAAGAGCGGACAAGACTACGATTAAGAGGAAGCGCGGATAAGAAGTGTGTCACTGAATAGGCGAAAAGTGAAGGTAGAATATAAAAAAATAATTATCAGCTCGAGATATGCAGGAAGGGAGGAATCAGTGAGGATGAAAAGGAGTACAAACCATTGAAAAATCGGGAGGGAGATCATCGAATGGAGCAATTGTCGCGGCATTGACTAAATGGTTAAACCACTCAATCATGCACATGGAGAATTAATAAATAAGAGTTGATATGGAAATGGAATCACGGATTGGTAATACCAAACCTATGAGACATCCGGCTCTAACTCAAAAATACTTTATAAAACCTACCGTGTGAAAGGGAAAGTTTGTTCCCGATGAGAAGGAGGAGGACGATCCTCAGGTACCACGGCATTCCTCTGTCCATCCCTTGAGGGGGAGGAGGAAGGAGAGAGGCAGTAGAGGGAGGGACGATTGCAGGATAGAGAGAAGTACAGGAAGAGAAAGCGATGCGATCTGGGCTCGTTTCAGCCTTCCTCTGTTTCGCTGTGGCAATCCACGTATTTTGAAGATTTATCATGTATGAATTAGTGCTGGTCTCTACGTGAGAACAGTTTATCCGAAGTTGAAAGGCACAGTTTTATACAAGCGTTGAGGAAAAAACAAGAATTACCTGTGGACATTCTCGAAATGTGATGTGAAAGCACAAGAAAGGAATCGAGTTTCAAATTGAAAAAAAATGTCTTGAACATATATACAAAAACCGTTATCACTCCAACTTTCTCTCCACGTCATCAGTTTCCTCTTCGGGATCTTCGTCTCCCGAGAGTTCACTCTCGCTCGAAGATTCGTCCGAGTCAAACTTCTTACATGCCAACTTTGTAGCGAGAGCTTCAGTGGTCACTCGCTGAAAAAAATCATTAAACTAACCTCGATATTGAGCTAAGGGATAATTTGCCATGGGAATTATAAGGATGATGAATTAGATTTACGGGGCGGCAGCGTTCTCGTCTAGAGCCCGCCTTATCTAAAGCACAATCAAGTTCATGTACGAGCATTGCATGCGAACGGTAGCCATGAAAGATGGAAAATAGCCGTTTAAACAGCAAAACGAAACAAGCTGAAGTTCGGGCGTATACTCAAGAAAGAAAAGGTCTCAACGTACGTCCGGCACGAAGAATTCATCCTGGTGGTCCAGTGGACAGAGAACGGAGAAGGCACCACTCTTTTCGTACAGTTCAACAGCGATGGACGTCTCTAGTCGATGAACCTGTTGATTTCAGTTTAAAAAAAACTAGTTGAAAATATGAAAAAATTACCGTAACAAAATCCTTAACAGCGGTGTACATTTGTCCAATAGGGTTAAGTACGGAAGGAAGAAGAGCAGCGAATGGCGAGAAGCGACGAGTACAAGATACCGCTTGCGAGACAGGAGGAAGAACCTTAGTAGAGAATCACGACAGTTCAGGAGATTTCACATACCATGCTCTCGAGTCCTCTTCGTTGCAACTGTTCCACAATCAAATCATGAACGATGTTACGATCAGCAACTAAAAAATATGAATTTATCGTCCAGCCATATCCTTGACCACAACTTTTTCACAGGAGTTTAGGACAGGCTATTGAGCGGAACGGAACCGCTTTTTCTCACTAACGGGATGCATAAATGCCTGGATGCTTCTTTTTTTGTTTATAGAATTCTAGGAAAATGGTGAGTAATTTCCATAGGAATAAATGAATCAGAATAATACCTTTCACTATTATACCAACAGCGCTTTGCAAGAGATGGCTGGGAACCTGAGAGATATTCATTGGACTGTTAAATTATAGGTGGGCAGTATTTGTGGGTGATCTTCTAATGTGGCTTACTGTGGGGGAAACACGAAATGTATAACTCGATGTTACGAGTTACGCTCTTTAGAAGATTTTTCACATCAATTGAAAATCGATTTTTATGTGGCTTTAACGGACTGCATACCCAATTTAAACTTGTTAAAAGTTCATGAGTTATAACCTTAGACGGATCATCGTAGAAAATACCGAATCCAGATGCTTCCTCTTCGGGTACAAGCGACATAAGCTTCAAATTAGAATAAATCCTTCAAACATTTGCATTCCAACCTCTTGAATGAGATTCTTCGCAGATCCGTAAGGACCAACGTGATGCTTATAGTACACAGTACTTCCTTCTCCGAACGGCGACGGCTTCTCTTTCACCGAAACCTAACATGTTCATATTTGTTTAAACTTATAATAGTTAACTTCTCAAAAGCACATTAGCTCATTCTGCTAAAGTATTACTGCTCAATCTTAACAGTGCACGCCCTGTCAATACTGTTCAGCTGGTTGTCTCGATCTTCTGTGTACTCTAGTGGGAAACTTTGAAGCTGTGGTAAGTGGAGAGAGAGGGAAGGCAGTGAGAGCAACTGGCATTGAAGAAAGAAGCAGATGGCAGAGAGTACACAAGAGAGCACGAGGAGAGGCAGTGAGAGCTGTCTGACTTGAGCCAACTCGCTATTACTCACTACAGTTACAAAAGGCTAGACAGGGTACATTAGGAAACGTCGCCCGGTGTGCGTGCACTCCACCGTACTTTTGCAATTTCACAATATCCCAAAATTTTTGTTATTTCCGTTTTTCATTGTTTGTGTAGGTATTTTTGATATTTCTTTGGTTTTTATATAAGCTCTAGTGGCCTAGGCATCTATTTCGACCCTTTTG
>LS834145.1:405246-424363 GCA_900490955.1 Micoletzkya japonica
AACTCACTCAGTCCGAGGTGCCGAGAGATCTTGAGTACTCCTCTTGATCCTCGCTTGGAGCTACTCCCCCCGTGCTCCAAGTCTTCAGGGGGGAGGATTCATCCTCTTGTCCGTGATATTATAGAATAGACGTGGGGCACTTGGTTGAGAGACGACAATGAGAGCCGACCACGCGCGAGGGGAACAGAGAGGAAGAATGATTCACAGTGAAATTGTGAATACGCATATTAAACCACAATGAAACTCTCATTCATTTAAACTTGGAATATGTTCATTGTACACAGGGCAAGTCAGAATTAGACTCAGACACATTACTAAAGAAAAATTAAAGGAGCCGTACCACGAGTTTCCAACTATAGTCGCTCTTTACGTCATTCTTTAGATCTAATCATCCTGATCGGGTATTCCGAATCTTATGCGATTTCATTTACTCTCCGCGGAGCACTGAAGGTGCAAAGAGCAACGCGCTTTTCACAAAATTGGATATACTAGCTGACCGTTATGAGATACAGCTCTGATTCATTGCTAGATCGATTTTTCACGTTGTTCCCATCATTTTCACGAAAAGAACTGTGGGAAAAGATAAGCGGAAAGGCCTAAATTGCATATCAGGGTAGCCCGTGAATTCAAAATGCTACCGTACTCGTGGGCCGGCTCCTTTAAATGTAATGATCACATCGAAAAGAAGCCTCAGGACTTCTGAGATGAAACGGGAGATACAGGCTCTTCCTTGATAAATAGACACGGTTCATCATCGCTCATCTCGTCGTACTTAGATACAGCCTTCGTTTTCAAATCCAAGATCGCCGGAAAATATTACCTCGCTCTTCCTTTCTCCATAAAGGACTTGATCTCCCTCACAAAAGAGAGGTGAACCGGACGTGGTGGTATCAACAGGAGAGGGCGATGGAGATGTGCTGACTAGACCTCCTGAATCGGAACCGATCCGTGTCCAGTTTCGGTCCGGAATGACCATTCCCTTTAGAGAGCTGCCCGGAATAAAACCGAGAGAGGAATGAATGAGAGGAGCGAAAGCATACACGATTGAAAAAACCGGAAAAAACCGACCCTGCCTCGGAAAAGAGTGATGTTGGAATGGGAAAGGAAAAAACCGGGGCGGTTTTCCCGCCCCTCCGTTTTATTCCTTTCCTCGCCGCACAGGCGGACCTATCGTTTCCGGAATGAAAGGAGGGAGGTTTTTTTTCCTGGACATGGTTGCGATTCAGGAGGTCTAGTGTAGAGATCCGAAAGGGAACATTGTTCGAACATCGGTGAAGGAAAGAATGAATGAGAGAGACGAATGTTCGAACATTTAGATTGAGTTGTTCGAACATTTCACTTTGAATGTTCGAACATTGTTCCCTCTCTTCATTCCTTTCCTATCCCCTCACGTTGAACGGCTGTGAAAGTTGGGATAATTAAGGTTTTCGCATGTTGAGATAGGAGATAATTGTGTTACACCGACCGAAAACTGAGATTGCGAGGAGAGAATGATGTTCCTTTCAATGTTCGAACATTCAAAGATTAGGGAACATCGATGTTCGAACACCGCCAATGTTCGAACATCGGATGCAAAATGATGTTCAAAAGAGAACATGTTCCCTTTCGGATCTCTAGTCTAGTGCTGACGCGAGAGCGAGAAGACGGAATACTCGGATGTGCTGCACGTTCCACGCCGTCCCTCGTCAACTTCATCACAGAGTCATCGGCACTCGTACAACGGAGATCACGAGAGAACACCGCTCGCTTCTTCAGAATCGGTCTAAGAGTTTGAGGGGCCTTCTTCCCCGTAGTGCATTGTGCAGCTCTCTCCGCCTCTTCTCTAAAAAGATAACCATAAATTTCAACAAAAAATGCAAATAAAAATGGTCTTTGTGTGCCTAGGATTTCACTCGAGAATAAGACGGGCAGGTAGAGAGGTCTGTGTGGCTAACTACATATGAGGTGCAGAATGTTACCTCTTGGCAATCGCTGCTCGTCGTCTCTCCAAGGGATGCAGCAGTATGTTTGCAGAAGATGACCTGAAATTACAACCTATTGTTAGAATAAACAACTGAAAGGCACTATAAAAACTTACATTAGGAAAATATATTTTCCTTTGTAAAATATATCTTTTAGTTAGAGACTAAAACTCACGCGCTTCTATGTAAATGCATAAATATCTATCTATCTAGACCGCAGAGAGTGACCTTTGATAAATTCCGAAACCAGTATACCACGGGCGCACTCGGCACACCACGAATTTTTCGTTGCTTTTCGGATTTTAGTTTTTAATTCTTATTCTTCTATTGTTCGTTCCGTGAGTTTTTTTACTTTTCATTACATTAATATGCGTCTATCATCCCAGAAATTGCTTCGTGACCCATGCTTTACTGACTATTATTCTTTTTAAGATTATCAGCTTATTATTAGTGGTACGCGCTCATACTCGATGTCAGATTACTAAGTAAGACCATATTTACTCAATACAACTTATCTCGTCAAATTATTTTACCGCGAAACTGAGATACCGACTCGGAAGTTCAGATTTCCCGAAATACGCATATATTAGCTGCCTTCTGACTAGTGCCGTCAAATCGAGTCCTGGGACTCGAATCGCGTCCTCTCTCTTTGAGAGGATTCCATTCGCTTCCTCGCACCGGTCCGGGGCGGTGGGAAGAAATCGAATGGGGTCTCGAGGACTCGATTCGGAACTCGATTCGTTTGGAGGACTCGATTCAGAACATTGATATATTTCCAATTTCTAGCCATAAATTATATTTTTTTCAGTTCCAATTGATGAATATGCGATCAATCACTGATCGTCGATCCAGAGCAGTTCGAAAAAACTCATTTATTGTCTAATATCTGTTTTGCATTTACGTGATTTTTCGGCCGTGTTTTCACTTTTTCGGGTGATGGCGATTCATAATGATCACAGGGTTACAGAAACATGATTCCACGATTATAGTAGTTAATTCAAGCTCATTTAGAAGGTAAAGGCATCATTACAGTAAGAAAAAAGACACATCGCCAAACCTCTAATTAGTAAGATAAGGCAGTGGTCCGCATACTAATAATCATCAAAAATTTAAAGCACTAGGACTTTAATTTCGCTGAAAAACGACCAAGACTCGATTCAGGACTCGATTGAATCGAGTCCTCCATTCATTCCTTGCGAGGAATCGATTCCTCCCCTCATTCTCATTCGGACTTGATTGAGGAAGAGGAATCGGTTCGGGTTCGACGGCACTACTTCTGACCTATTTTTCTCCAAGTATTGAAATGATACGCGTTCAAACTCAACGTCAAGTTACTAAGTAGGGTCTTGTGCATACAGCAAAAGTGATCTCTTTGAACACTTTTACCGCGAAATTTAGGCACAGCCGTTCAAAGTCAGACCGCTGAAAATACTGATTAGCCACCTATTTTTCGTGTGCATTTACATGGTACGCGCCCATGCTTAATTTCAGATTACTAACCAAGAACGTGCGCACCCAGTAGAAGTGATCTTGTTAAATTATTTTGCCGCGGAACTGAGATACGCCCGCTAAAACGCAGATTTTCGAAATTCTGCCAAGGTCTGTTGACTTCTGAAGCATTTTCCCTCGAGTAATGAAGTGGTACGCGCTCATTCTCCACGGAAGCCAGGGATATTAGGCAAGGCCAAATACCAAAAAAGCCGTATGCTAACGTTCCGTGCGGGAGCCACGACTAGTCAAACTTTTGTGAAATTTTTGGGCGCTGAGCAAAAAAAATCACGGGAGATCTATAGATTCGAGATGCTTGTTCATACTCTTTTGCGAGATTTACACTCTTACAGGTCTGAAAAGTTGTTTCCGTGAAGTAGAAGTCATAAGATTCGTTATTCGCTGTAAATCTCGCACTTTTTGATTTGGGTTGCATTCGAAAGTCCTTTCACTTTCCCACAGCTTTTAGCAATTCTCCCTCACTTTTGCTGTTGTTTTCTTTTATTCTCTCTTGCTCACTTATTATTCGGCATGAAAAATCAGAGAAATAGTTTAAAATTGAAATTAGCATATTATCTTTCCGCGCAAATGTGTTCAATAGCTGAGGCGACGCGTACGCAAGCGCGTCTCGCCAACAGTAGCACCTTATCGGTCGAATGGCTGCCGTGTCTCGATTCCGAACTACTAAACAAGACCTTGCGCATTCAGTACAGGTGACCGCTTCCAATTCTTCTACCGCGGAATTTAGATAGAATCGCTGAAAGTCTATTTTCTTAGCATATTGATACTGTTTAGTTGTACTTACCTGGTTGTACTGATTATTTAGACTGATACGCGGTCATATTCGCCACCCATTAACTATTTAACTAAACATAATATGGTGCATCCACTAGAAGCTATCTCGCTCAATACTTTTTACCGCGAAAAAAAGTTATTATTGTTTGAAGTCCCATTTCTCCAAAATGTTCAGTTTGCCTCATTTTCATGCACACAATTATTCAATTAGCTTATTTTGGTAACTACGCTCAATAAAACCAATAATACAGTAAATGTAAAGTATAAGAATCACAAAAATTTGAATACCTGCACTTTACGTTATAAATCTGACACAGCGAACCAGCTTTCGTGGATTACTGTAGGTTGGTACCTATGTTTTATTTTTTATCTTATTTTCTTTTTTTTCGTTATCAGCGCATCGAGTTCAATAGGATAGAAGTAATTTTGAAATATTTCACTCAATTTGGTCTAACCCCTCTGCGGTCTCTACTTTCAGTTTACCAAACAGCTAATTTAGTTTTTTTTACAATTTACGCCTTCAAAAGTTAAATCCAAAAAATATGAATCTTTGATCAAAATCACATACACAAGCTCCGATTTTCGTTCCCTGTGGTTAATCTTGAACAAGGGTAGCTGGCAACTCTCAAGGTATTGCTTTTGCCCAGAACATCTTCCAGTGACAGGGTCCTCTCGTTTCTTCTTATTCACATCGCTGATTATTGTCATGGAATCTCGAGCTTCATCTCCAACTTCAGTGGTAGGCAGTGACTTCTTAATGCAACACCTAATAAACGGGCGCAAAAAACCGAAGCAAAAATACTCTTCCTTCACTCTTATTCACCTTATCCACTGAGTTATGAGAAACAGAAGAGGATGAGTCAGTTCCCGATGCTTCCTGAGCACTATTAGCTCCCCGTCTTCGCCTGCTCAAAAATCATACGAAGTCCCAGAAAAAGGCTTACTTTTTGGGAACGTCGCCTTGCGGGACGATTGGCTTCTTCTGCACTGCACTGCATTCGCTCCCAATCGCCTCATTCCGTTTGTTGCTCTGCACGGAACTCCGGACTTCCTCGTTCTGCTCCTAAACAATCGACACCTCATGAAAGCCATTAAGGAAAACTTGAAATAGAAAGCATAAGATAACGGATTCGTTTGTAAAAATATCCAGTAAAGGCCACCTAGCCAGGATCTACCGTAGCGTAAGAGAAATAAAATGAACATTCACTCTCTAGATATCGTTTGATCTGTGCACTACACTTGCACTTTCCCCACCATATTGTCACCTCTAATGGAGTGTAAGGTGGACTTTTCCTCCTAATTTTTTTTTGCAACTTCGTATGAAATCTGTTCCGTTATTCCGTCAGCTTTGTTCTTTTTTTAAAATTTTTTTGTTGTAAGATTTTTTCAGATTTTTAATTTTTGGTTTAGTCATTCTGAAACCTAGATCATTACCAAGTGTGCGGAGTCGAAAATTGTGATACATTGTCCCTTATTATAGCGCACCCACGTTGTGAACAACTCCTTCTGCGAATCAGCTAACTGAAAAGTGAGTTTATGGTTAGTAAAGCACAAAGTATCAAAGATTTCAAATATTTGTTGTTGAAGCAGTGTTTACTTCAGTAGAATTCTCATAAGCCATCGTGCGCAGGGTTACTGTCAATTACCTTAATTTGAACCCCCTACCAGAAATTGAGGCATCATACTACAAATATGAGGAGCCAACCACACGACGGTCGGATCCGTGCCCGTGTATTGGGTAAGCATGAAGGGGATACTCAAGAACCAATGGCACCTTGAATTTATAAATCCGGTTCAAAATGGTTTAAAATAACATGACTCAGAAGCTCTGCCAACTGGAATGAATACTTGTTTACTGAAAGAATGCATTGATTTCTCTAGATTAACAAACGTATATGGTAAACAACAGATTTCCAATAGCGCGGAAGGCCAATCGCTAATCGAAACATCGTGAAAAACCTCCGCCATGAACCAAAGTACATTCATTGTCTGCGTCTCTTCACATTCCTTCCCTATCTCGGACCATTCTTGCGTACCGTTTATCTGGCAAACCCCATTCATTGATTGTGCCGCGCTTAATGTATTTCCAGTTTGCGATAGTAATACGTTAACCAAAACCTTACCGTAACCCACTTTTTAATCAAAAATGTGAAAATTTCTTGGCTTTTTTCCAAAATGTTGCGCTGTGATCGACATTTGCTAGTTTCTAAATAGAAAAAAAATTTCAGTCATTTGGGCCTTGAGATACGATCTTTTAAAGATGAAGTATACGGTAACAAAAAGGTTACAGTATGCCTAAAACGTGTGCCGTTTTAGGATGTAGGATGAGAACGTACGTGGTGGACCTTCTGTCCCTGGCGCTTCATCTTGCCCCTGGCAACATGAACACGGCCACCGTCTCTCTTCCCCCTTTATCGTACCCCCCCCCAACTGTCTATACTACTCACCGTGACAGTGCATACTCCTCCATCCTTCACCTTCTTCTTCCTTCCAGTTACTCCACAATTCTTCGAATTCTCCTGACTTTTCCTCTTCTTCTTGGGCTTCGCCTTCTTTTGCAGATCGTTCTTGTCACGGTTGGATTTGAGAGAGGGTTTGTGAGAAGTGCAACAACTTGGTACAGAAAGTGAACAGTTGTCGTTCGATCGAACTACCGAACAGAGTCTCTCTGAAACCTCCTTTATCTATCAAAAATTCATAGATTGATCATTCACGAAACATGTTTCTTATTGAGTTGCAGAAAAGCATACTGTAGGAATCGACAGTCTGCTGTAGTGTAGCCGTTTGCGGGCAACGGCAGATCATTTCGAGCAGCGAATTGACCTATGAGAAGGAATAAACTGCAAGAAAAGAGACACAACGTACCTCCTGGTACATTTCATGTACAACAGAATCTGTTAGCTCCGACTTGGCAATGAGATCACAACGAAGGCCCACCAGGCTTTCTACCAGCTTGCTAGAGATACGAAATGTTGCATACGTGGGTAGGGTCTGCCGGTAATTTACTGCAGTGGTTCACCCATACAAAGATATCGCACAATTTCTTTAAGATATTATTTTGCAGTGGGCTAACCAATACAGGAAAAAATTGCAGTAAATCCCCCAACCACGGTACCTTCAACCGTGCCCACCTATGAAATGTTGGTTAGGCATCAAAGGCACTTACTAGAGGGATGGAATGCCGAGTGTTAAGAAGCCAACGGAAACCATATCATCCTCATCACACACTCCTCTTTCCGATAGTGAGATATAGGACAACAGCAGATCAAAATACGCGATAGCATCATCTAAATAAATACACTTATCGCAGACAACTTTTTCCATCGGCTACACTCCCAATACTTACGTGGTCAGAGTTACCGTCAATTATTTCAGATTGATGATATCAGTGCCAAATTGAAAATTTTATGACTAGCTTAGTAACTAGGTCTCTTTTTTACTCCTAAAAACAAACGCACGTTTAACTTCCAGGAACATCGCCTCGGGCATGCAAAAGTTGTTGACTCGATTCACTATTCCCGTCTAAAAGCAGATATTTAAAGGAAAAAAAACCAAAATCACCTTCAACTCGTCGGAGATATACTCGAAACGACGACGTTGTTCCAAGCACTTTCTCTTCAAGAGCGCAAAATTCGGAAGTGTATGAGGTATTCTGAAGAAAGAAAAATTTTCGCTGGCCTAGCAAGGCCACAACAAAACATATACACGAGTAGAACCCAAGTCTCATTCAAAACGTTTAAAATAGAAGTTTAAAACCAATGTTTCCACTTCAGGGTATTTTTTCCTTCTAAATTGTTGTGCATCTCATAACCCGGGTTTGCGATTCCTCATACATGGGCGGCCTTCCCGATCATATTTTGAGAAACGGGCCGACCATTGTACAGAATCGTGAATTTTCGAGCCTACCAATTGACAATTCCTGCCAAAATCGGGCCTACCATAGTAAAATTCCACGAATATTTGGGCCTAGCACCCATACTTCGGGTCGATATGCCCACGTATGCGATTCCTTACGCCTCTATAAAACAATCGATGCAGCACTCCGTACCTGCTTTCGACATCAATTAGCCGCTCTTGAAACTGCTCAATTTCAATGATTTCAGCCTCAAATGACCAAAGGTAGCAGCGGTCAATCGAATACTCCTGCAATATTCAACTTTTGCAACTTCGTTGATTTTTCAGAAATCGTTAAATCAGTAGCTTGAAAACAAACCGGTGGTGCTTCTCGGGAATATGCAGGATAATAAGCACGTCTCCATGGTTGATCGAAGAACGCAGTTCGGACTACTCGATAACTTACCTCAAAAGATCGATCACTAACGAGCAGATCATCTGCATGCTCTCGAAGAGTGAAGACCCTAATCACGCGTAATTTGCAAGGCTCAAATGCCCTATGTGAATAAATTGTAAATGTTATAAAGATGAATAAATGAAACTCACCTGTACACCAGCATCCTTCCCTCGCTTAGGATAATCCCTCCAAGTAAGAGCTTCGACAGAAGTCGACATACGCTGTAAATTGACATGTAAATAACCGACAGAAGCTCAAGTTGAAATCTTAAACTTGAAAAGCATCCAAAACGTAACAGCTGTTAATGTTGTAACAGTGAACGTGCGTAAATATTGATTGACTAGTGAATGTTTTGCATCTACCGTAACATTGGGTGTGAATCGCTGTAGGAGCTTGGAGATCCAAATACTTACTTAAATTGTTACCGTAATTTTCTCTAGCTTTTTCCGAGCCGAGCACATGCCCACCTGCATTGTATAGCAATAAACCAAATTTTAAACCTGGACTGCACGGGTAATACTCTCAATACATATATATAAACTCTTTTTATCTTAGATAGATATTTTCACTATCAGAACACTTCTATTAGACTTTGGTACATATATCATATTAGTGATATGGAAGAACATAGAAACCAAGGCAAATCAACCGACAGTGAACCTGTAAACAACGAGTTAAAGCTGCAAATTCACAATATTTTGTCCGGAATGTAAAGTATCTCGTCCGTGGGGGCGAAGTAAAGCTACAAAGTAAAGGGATACGAAATATAAGAACATCAACAGAATTAAAATGCTTAAAAAATATTATTACTAGTGTGCAGAGGAGAAAACAAAACGAGCAAGGGGGGAGGGGTATGGGGTATATTAGTCTAGGCCAATGATATCTGAGTCATTTCCTTTTCCTCCTCTACTCGAATGGGGTTGGAATGTCCCCGTCCCTCATTCAACCACGAAGGTCTATCCCCAATATCCAGCAGCAACCTCTCGTATCTACACGACGCAGAACTCGGATCCCTCTTCATTTGTCTCATCCATCGTTGTCTTCTTCAATTCAATCAATATTCCACTCCTACACTTTCGCTCACCTCAAATATCGATTGACGTGAGGCATGAAAGAGCTCTCGAAAGCCTTAAGAACAACGCAAATGAAGAATGAAAAGAGGAGAATGTAGAGACGAGGCCAGAAGGGAGGCAGCTTCAGTTCGAAGAGATGAACAGTCCATTGCACTGAGAACACTCCTCCTTCTCCCAATAATGCAATAGTAGCTCGTTCTGATCACTACAAGATTACTCTATGATACCGTACTCGGGATAATCGTGATGTAGAGATGAATGAGCGTAGTGACCAAGAGGGATATGCATAACATCTTATTACGGAGAATGTTCTTTCTGTACGGAGTTCCCTGAACGAATTGCCTGATAATGAGTAATCTAATCAACTCCCCATCCCTAACTGCCAATTGTGATAAACGCATCTCCCGGTGAGTCCTTCCGGACACTATCACATGGCAGGAACACATTATTTACCTTGCTGTAGATGATAATAAGAGTGATGTAGATAAGTCCCGTGAGTAGGAACAAGGCTGAAGCCTCGTGTGAGGGTGTCTCGTCATTCGTCGATCCATCTTCATACTTCTCCACAACAAAGGTCTCGTACCTCAACCATTCCCTTATCTTATTCCCCTCATCACTTATCCTTCCCATTCACTCACCACGGCTGTTGTCGAACGAAAACGAATGTAATTGCTTGAGATATGAGGACAATGGAGAGGACTCCGGTTACAGAGACGACAGTAGACACAGAGAGAAGTTGAGTAGGGGGCGGTTCAGGACTGAGAATGAGAATGAGAAGAGGGTGGACGGGGAATGGAAGAGGCCGGAAAACACCTGAGTGTACGACAGGCTGGAGTACCTCCGAAGAACAAGGTATTGACGGTCACAAGTAGAAGGTCAATCTCCAGAAACTAAACACACTCATTCCCCTCGATCCATGTGTTGACTCTACTTGGAAGTCCGTGAGATTGGAAGGCAAGGTGTACAAGAAAAGAACCGTGATGAACTGAGTGAGCGAGTAGGTGGACATGTATCTGAGCACTCCCTTCATAACTCTTCCCATCATCAAGAGCAGCCAGTCAGGTCTCTCTCACCAATATCTTTCCTTTCTTTTGGTGACAAGGCGCGTGGCGGTTATGCATGATGTGTGAAACATATACTCACTGGAATATTCCGAATGACGTCACAAGGGCAGCTCTTCCCTCTGCGATGACAGCAGGAACACACGAGATATTCGGGGTCTTCGAGGTGAAGGGAGCCGCGATCGAGGCTTCTTCCTCGGAGAGAGAGATACCCGCGTGCGCTGCCTGAGGGAAAGAGACGGGATCAGGGGGGGGGGGGACATGCAAGGATCATAGGCCTTTTAATCCCGGGTATACAACAAAGAGGGCAATCCTGAATGAATACCTTGAGTGCTGCACAGTCGTTGGCTCCATCTCCACACATAACTACAGTGTAGTCAATCTCCTGAGAGTGCCCCTTCCCTTATCCCCCATCCCCTCCTCCCACCTGCAGACTGTGAATGAGTGCTTGTTTCTGTTCAGGTGCCATCCTCGCATAGACTGCTCCACAGCAAACGAGCGAATCCATGAGTTCGGGGTATTCATGGGTGACGACAGCGAAGGTTGGGCCTGAGGGGGTATCCAACTGAGGGACTGAAGGGTAGTTACCTGACACGACAACCGAGTAAGCAGCACTAGTTGCCCCCGGGGAAGTGAGGTGTCTCTCGAGTTCCTTGTCACTCCTCCCCAATAACTTGCCCGTGACCTCTTCACTCCGTCCATTAGCTCTCGTCACACTTCCCTCCGTCAACCGTAGACTCAGTCTGGTCCGGCTGCCCTCTTCCTTCTCCTTCAAATCTCCTCTTCCCCTCCATCCCCTCCCTTCCCTTACATGATGTTCAAGTACGTATATCTTCTTATTCGCATTTAGAATCCCGCATTCCCTTGCCACAGACATAGCAGTCAGCAAGTTGTCTCCAGTCACCATTATCGATCGGATGTTCGCTCTAATCGTCCATTAGACTACCGTAATCCATCTACCATACCTCGATAACTGTGCGATGACTCCGTTGGTTTCCGCCTTCATTCTGTTCTCGAGTACAATGAGTCCAAGCAATTCCAATCCCTCCTCGACCTGGCCAAACGACTTGTTCAATGTCCCTATCGATACTCACTTCTTCTCTCGCAATTCGATGAGCCTTGGCGAACGTGATATCGAGAGTACTCTTGGCTACGGCGATGATACGGTATCCGTGTTGAGCGTACTCTTAAAGGGGTCCCTCTGACCATCTCATTCATTCCTCCAGTTCCAGTTTTACACCTTTATCTGGACTATCAGTGGATTTGGGTCCAAAGGAGGGGGCTTTGATATAGATAGGAGCGGTCAGAGACTTCAAATCTTCTTCAAAAACTCACTCAGTCTGAGGTGACAATGAATCAATTAACAACCAATTAACGTGCGGTTGATTGACTGTGAGAGACAAGAGAGGAATGAAGAGACGCAGACAACGAGAGAAATCTTTACACAGCTTTTTCTAAGCAGCGGCGAAGTTTCATGTTTTCTACATTTCGGTCGAAACTCAGGACACTGAGAGCTATCCAATGATGCCGAAAAATCATATGGTCAAAAAGTGGTCGGAGGGTCCTCTTCCCTTTCCCCCCTCAGCCCTCTACCCATTCAAATACCTGATACGACATCGTCGTAGTTCATCGGAATCGTGTCAATCTTGCACAACGACCGAATCATCTCGGGAGAGCCTACAGTAATCAATTGAATATAGTCACCTCCTATGGACAAACCCTTAGCGTAGAGAGTCATATCGTGAGCGGATTCTGTCTGTTGTGCTTGAACAATAACACTCATTCGTTGGAGGGAAGAACTGAAAGGGGAGGGGTACGTAGGATACTGTAGGAAAAGGGTTTTACATTACAAAAGTAATCCATAATGAAAAAAGATAAAACAGCAGTATAAAAGGATAAAACAGGGGTAATGTAGGATAAGAAGAAGGTAGATTATACGTACCTGAAGGGGAACTGTCGGACAACAGAACATCCACCGAATTGAGGATGAATGTGAGGAGGACGAAGGAGCATTGGCTGAAAGCAGTAGTAAGGATGTTTCATTCATGGGAGATCCCCTCGTTTCCCCGTTTACATCATACATGCATGTGTTCTACTTGCAAGTACTCGTTCTCTTCGTATCCCCATCCCCTCCCCTCCCCTGTACCTGCATCGTATCAAAGTTGTCCTCTTCAGCCACCGCATCATCCTTCTCTCCTCCCTCAGTCAACGTCCACTTCGTCTCTTCGAATAGGATGAGATCGAGAGGGTCTCCTGCAATCAAATCTCTCATCTACTGCAAGGATTGGTTCACATTGGTTGTTTGCACCCGAGAATAGAAATGATACTAGAATCGATCGTAGTGCCCTCGGTACATATTGATTCGACGTCTACCTTCCCCCTGACAGGGCGGCGATTAGACAGAGGACATCCCACCCTTGTACTGCCACTCGTCCCCCTCTCCGTCATGAGAGAGTCTTCCTCTAGACAAAGGCTCTACCCCGAGTCGTCTCAAGCCTATAGTTAGCGGTATGCACAGCGTCAGTGCATGATACCGTTGCGGGATAAACTGGATGGGTGGATGAAGAGCTCACCGATAATCTCTCCGTCTACTTTGGTTAAGGAATGGCAACAAGCCATGGCCCGTATGAGTTCTCCGTGGTTGACTGTATCCAAGGACTTGGCCTCCGCCGTGAACAGAGGGATCTTCGTCGTCGCCCTGATTACGGTACTTCCTCCCTCATACAGTACGGTACAACTCCACGGGAAACCCATCCTTTTCCATTCCAATCTTCGAGATCCTCTACATCACCCTTCTAGCCTATTCAGTTGACTCCATGAGTATCCATTCATTATCCCATCCTCACCTCGGAATGATAGCCCGTGCTGCATTGAAGTTGAGTCCGTCCTCGGTAAGAGTTCCAGTCTTATCGAAACATACGACATTCACAGCTCCGCATGTGTTTATCGTCTGGAATACTCTTGACTCTTATGAATCTCTTATGTTTATGAATAAATCTCTTGACTCTTATGAAATCTAAATCTATAAGTGAAATCTAGATTTCACTTATAGATTTTTTTTTTATAGACCTACATTCTCTTCGAACGTGTGAGATTGACTCACCGAGGGAGATGTACAGAAGATGTCCATTTTTCTCAACCGTCGATTGGCTGATATTACACCAACGGTCATGGCAGCTAAATGAGATGATGAGTGATTAGTCCACCATTGACAGATTACCAGGAAGAGCGGGAGGGACTACGATAGTTATGATATCGAGTGCACGGATGATGATGACAGTCAATTCCGATCCACGATAACTCATCATCGCGATAGTGAAGACGAATCCAACGGCTGCGATTCCAGAGAGGAATAGGATGAACTGCAATGGGAAAGGTTGGCAGCATTTAGAGGGTTGAGGAATTAGACTGACCCGGAGTCTACACAATACAAGATATGCTTACCTTGAACAGGTCTCGGGCGAAACGGAAATCCACCGGTTTCGGGTACATAATCGAGCGAACGAGTTGTCCTTTGAGAGTAGAGAAGGCAGTTCGCAGAACTACCGCCTGAGGAGATCTGTCGATAATGACTCTAGGCAGTCAAATAACGCTGATATGTTCCTTGTGATTCCTCTCCACCTTGTACACATATACCGTGTCCCGCTCACCTTGACAGGTTCTCCACTGTAGTATCTCGTCTGTAGTATTTTCGTGCCACAGAATAGAACATGCTTCGAGTGTTCGTCCATGTCGAATAGACTATCCCTCTGCCTCTCAGATGCCGTCACTGCCACCTACAGTATCCCTCCCGGTCTGTTCAGTCGTTCGCTCGGTCACCTTCGTAACAGGAACACTCTCTCCCGTGAGCATGGATTCGGAGACGATGACGGTTCCATTAAGAAGGGCGGCATCACAATGGAGAATACAGCCGGTTCGGGGGACTACGAGGATATCCCCCACGACGACGTCCGCGGATGAGACTCGCTCTATCTGAAGGGAGACAGAGACTACCTCCCAAATGCACTTTCTGCCAATCGATTACTCCCCTCTCTTAGTAGTACAACTCTCTTTGCTCTGTGAGCGTACTATCATCACTCGATATAATACATTGAATATTAGACTACCCAAAGATCCGTTCCCTTCCCCGCCCTACCCCCCACCCCTCACCTTCCCTCCATTTCGAATAACTTCCACTGCATCTACCGAGTGGACCATTGCACGCAATTTCCTCTCCTTCAATTCAGATTGATCACGTTACCCGGGTAACCTATTTACCTGTTTACGGATCTCGTATATTTCCATGGATATGGATCCGATAGCAATGATGATGATGAGTGAAGCATAGTAGGTGTACTCATCGCAGTACCAAAGGGCGACACTAAATTATGATTGGACTGGAGAGGGGAGAAGGGGACACAATACCTGAACAATTGGAAGATGTAGAAGGGACTGATCGCTTCTCGAATGAATAATTCGGCGATCGAGCGAAGTTTGACTTCTATCAAATTCCTTCCCAGAGTATTCGTTCTCCTCGATACCTGGCAATGAGGGATTTTGTAGAAAAGGAATGACGGAACACTTTGAAAAATGATTATCAGAAAGTGATCCGCAACTTAAGCTAACTTCAAATAAAAGGTTTAAAACGAGTAAAAAGAGCAAAAAAATTAGAGCAAAAATGGGAAATCAAGCAGTTATTATCTATGGAGATTTTCAAACGGGGGAAGAGATAAGTAGGCCTAGACGATTTTATAGCTTATACAGTACAGGGTTTTTCAGTTTTTCAGTTTTTCAGCGTAAAATCACATTTAGAGAATACATTAATAAATGACCTATAAGTTTGCAGGATGAATACCTAAGAAACGCTCGCTCACCTCTTCTTTCGACAGCCCATTCGAGTCAGATTCTGCTTCGTCAACCAGATGGCCAAGGGGAATCTACAACAGATAAAGAGATACTCTTGAAATGGATGGAGAAGTAGTTGGGTATGTACGAACTATAACAGGTAAGATGAAGAAGTATGCAAACCTTGGAAGTGAACTCTGCTGGTTGGAAGAACGCCTGCTTGTTCGAATCCCACACAAATCTCAATTTGTGAAAGGAGAAGTATCTGAATGAAGCAGACAATTAGTTTGACACCCTCTTCCATTGCCCACCTCATATAGTCAGCCTTTTGCGTCGTTCCATCCTCGCGGGGAATCGAGAGGGGGCTTCGCAGGAACCGAACCCTTCTCTTGTACTTCGTCAAGTGTTCATCTCTCAAACACTACCTTCCTCTCCTATTCTGATAACCCGTGTGACTACCGATCATTTCGCCTTTGATAAAAGGGTATTGTACTAACTGTTATGTCCACAATACCAAGAAATACCGTTCCTCTTATCAACAAATATTACGGGAGGGAGGGTCATTGATTCACCGTTTTATTATTACAAAAATTCTGATGTAATTAAATGTAATGCGTTAAAGTGTGAAAAGGAAGTTTAATGAAATTCCGAATAGTACGAAGATTTCTGTCAAGATTGGCTTTTTATGAATAGAAGCAAAAAAACTTACATAATGAGGACGAAGTCAGCTAAATCGAGTGAAGAAGGCACAGCGATGAGACGAATGTGCAGTTCCTCCTGAAGAAGGATCGAGTTCATACTGGGAAGGCTTAGTTTATAGCTATGGAAAGGCCTCTTGGCTACAGAGAGTTTACAGATCAAAGGATGGAACACGAATGAGTACAAACCTTCCAATAGCAAACCAGGCGCAAGAATCCACAGGAGAGGAAGCACAGAAGATAGAAGATGAGTGACCGGAGATTACTCTGTTGATACCCGAAGATTGATACAGTTTCATCACCTCAACAATTTTCATATGCTATAAAAGGACTACGACACTCTTGTGCTGCAAAAGGAAGGAACTTCAGCAATTCCTTCTGGTCTTTTTTGCCACTATGTCTATCATATCATAGTGACGCAAAAGAATGAAATCAATGAATTCCCGTTCACTATGATTCACTACCCCTGACGTATCACTCTAACACCTCTGCTGATTGCTCATCAAAAAGCACATAACAATCTCATTTCATATTCCGATAAACTCAATTTCCGTTTATCCCCGCATTCAATTAAAGCAATGCCGCTGAATATTAACAAGGATAATGCCACTCTCCCGTCTCTACTCTCCTTCTCTAGAACCGACGATCAAATAATACCAGTCACATGCGATCGCTATTAAACTTCGAAGTGTTGGGTACGTGTATGGACAAAAGTGCGACCGTTTACAGAAACTTTACTTGGGTAGATACTCTACCAGAGAGCAAGAGAGGATTGACTACAGCTGAAGAGAGATTGCAAGGGGCTTACCAAATGTAACTTTGGAGTAATGCCCAAGTGGAGGGCCCATTCAAGTTGAGAGAGGCCTGCAGAGAAACCCTTAAGGAATTCGAATGATGGAACAATAATATTATAGCGGAAGAATGGAAGAATGATAGAAGCAATAAACAGATGGTCATGATGGTGGGATGGCACTGAACGAAAAGATAGAGGGGGAGGGGAAGAAGGGAGGGGGCAGGAGAGTGAGAGGGAGGGTAGAGAGGGAACGTAGAGTAGGGGAAAGGGAAAAGGGCGCAAAGAGAATGAACGGAGCTCACAGCCACGTATATGCCTCTCGCTGACAGGGAGAATAGTATGAACAGAAAATGGAAATGATGAACATTCATTAACGCCAGAATGGATAGAAGTAAAAGCTGTAGAAGGAATTTTAATAGTTCGTAATGTAATGATATGGGAGAAGGCATGAAAGAAGGAGATATTTATGGGAGGTAGAAGTAACGAGGAAGTGAGGAAGTGAGACGCGGTTCATGAAGAGAGCACTCTCACAGAGTGATACATGAGATTCCCTAAGAGTTCTAGAATTCTAGCTACAGATGTGCTAATGTGCTAATGTGCTTGGTTCACATATTTTCATATCTTTTTGGTCATTTGAAAGCTGAAAAGTAACAAGCAAAAGGAAACTGACAATGTATGCAAAGAAACGAAAGGAGAAGGTGGGAGCAGTGGATGCCGTTGATAGAACAACTATGCAAACATCTACTGTTAGTTCAACAATCATCTAGATCAGATGCATCGGCTAGACTGGAAAAATCGCTCGAATTTTAGCGGCAGCACTGCCGCAACACGCAACACGCACAGTCAGCGGTTCACTTAAGCTCGCGAGCTAAAGAGAATATCATCGAATACTTCAGCAGTCCCATTGTTCACGCACCGTCAGCCGTTCGCTTAAGCTCGTCGTGTAATTTGGCGTAGTTTGTAGTCAAAAGTGAGATTTGTCAAAAGGCGCACGGTAGTACGGTAGCGTTTTCTGTGTTTTGGTGGTTCGCGTTACATTACTAAAATACATAGATACATATTCCGTGGTCAAATATTTTTAGCTAGTCATTTAGCAATTTATGCCAGAACGCTACTTTTGGAAAAGTTCCGATATTTGAATTCGCGGGTCTCAGAATGATGAGACGTATACACCGAATTATGCGTGGAACGCCTTAATAATTTCTATACTAATAGTAGGATACTATCATACTACTAGGCAGTTGGGGGATTAAGTTATTACGTTTATTTTTTAAAAATTTTTACATTTAATAGTTTTTTTCTTAAATTTATACTCTTCTCTTTCAAAACCGCTGTAAACGGAAATTTAGTTTATGCGAAAGTTGTATGGAAACAAAAATCGAAAGATTTTCTAACGTCTTAAAATGGTTTACGCCAATAGCTTTATTTTTATTTAAGAAAATCGCAGAGTGGATACCCAGGGAAGCGATCAGTTCACCAAAAAAATCAAAACAGCACAGTATACTTGTAACGGTATCCACGTTCCACGAAAAGGCCAGCAGAGCTGGACAGTATACTTGTAACGGTATCCACGTTCACGTATGATCCCGCCAGACATTTAAAAACGGAACATGCGCCAGGTATACTGTAACGAAATTTTAAATTACCGCCTATTACTTTTCGCACTTTTCGTTGCGGGAGTACGCACGCCTAGAGCGGCGACGAGCGTCACGTGCGCGTCGCCGCCGAATTTTTTTGAATATCAGAACTCTCGAAGCGAAAAGTATCACGAACTGAAATTTGGCCATGTTCCGTGTCTAATGCAATTTAAATGTCTGGTCTGGGCTCATTTAAACGCTCGTGACGTTCCACGAAAAGGCCAGCAGAGCTGGACAGTATACTTGTAACGGTATCCACGTTCCACGAAAAGGCCATCGGAGCTGGACAGTATACTTGTAACGGTATCCACGTTCCACGAAAAGGCCATCGGAGCTGGACAGTATACTTGTAACGGTATCCACGTTCCACGAAAAGGCCAGCAGAGCTGGACAGTATACTTGTAACGGTATCCACGTTCCACGAAAAGGCCATCGGTGCTGGACAGTATACTTGTAACGGTATCCACGTTCCACGAAAAGGCCAGCAGAGCTGGAC
>LS834145.1:431133-473506 GCA_900490955.1 Micoletzkya japonica
CTCGGCGCTAATTCGCCTTTGAGAGATCTTAGAGGTCATCTTGGTGGCTATACGTACTTTTGGGCGCAGAATCCGAAAATGATAACGAGAAGTTTGAAAATTTTTATTTTTTCGCTGAAAATCGATTTTGAAATTGTAAACTGAACTTTCCCTCCGGCGTTTTTCGAAATGGGCAAAATGAGACCGGCGAAGCACGAGAAAAGACCTATCAAACAAAAAAAAGTTTGTAAAGATTGGTTGAGTTTGAGCTGCGTGACGCCTATTCAAAAAAAACCCTTATCACTTTCTATATAATAGAGGATTCCATTTTTTTGAACTTGTTATCAACGATGACAATGAAAATCCTCTACAGTGAGTAATTAGCATAATTCCGCATTATTGACATTTAGCAGCTTTTTTGGGGGCGAGCGTAGTTGATCGGTTGCCGTCCTGTCCGCGTACGTAATGCATCGGGTTTTATTTTTGCAACTTACGCAACGCACGCGGTTCTAGGTCATATTTTTGGACCTTTCCTAGTTTTGGCGAACTGGATGGCGTTACGCGTCATGACGCTTGCTGAAAAATAAGTGACAGCCGACACCGTGACGAGACCGCCGTTTCCGATCAATTTTTCTCTGAAAAAGGGATTCTGAAAACTAAAAACCTATTTTGCACATGTTTCGACATACGTAAATTTTACCGTTAGCACCAACACAAACACAATGAACAACACCTCACAATTCATTACAAAAACACTGTCATCCCTGATGATTAATGGGTGAAGCGTATTCGCACACCACTGCGCGTCCTTACCGAATAAGCTTCACCCCGCATCTTGAGGGATGACAGTTGGAGGGTAGGTTCGAGGAATGGGCATTGTATAGGAATGTACTTTGCTGTTTAATATAGCGAGCGTGCTTGCGATGCGGTACATACGAAGAGAATGACGGTTGGAAGGGAAAATTAAGATAAGAATAGGGGAATAGGGAAGCAAAGGCGAACACGTGAGTAGGCGATCAAACAGCAGGGATTCGAGGAGAGATGGTGAGGGGGGAATGGGGAGCGGGGTGGTGGAGATGAGACCACGGCCTCACAGGATACTGTAGGCCACACATTCAGTTAGTATTGTTGATCTTAGCACTCAAATTTGCGTTCCGACGACAATGATTCCGACTTCCGTTGTTTATCACGCATATTTGCACTTTTGGCTGTGCACTTGACGTGGCGCACGTCCGATCAAGTATACGTGGAAAGAAATTTGAATCCGAGGATCGGCAATATCCACATCATTCTACAACATCAAAGAGCGAACAAGATAGATCCAGAAACTAAATTATATTGAATGAAAATAACGTGAGTATTACGATGGTTCAGAGACACTGTTTTGAGGGTGGTTAAGAAAGCGCTACGTTTTAAAGCTTAGCAATTTTAATATTTTCCGAACTACAATTTCGGTTTTTGATGTTTTTGGCTCAGTTTATAACGCTGTGTATCCCTTCCGCAATCAAAGTTGGAACTGGACGGCGGTCGGAGGGCAGAGTCGTAAAGGAGATTCACCACCTGCTTGGCCTTCGTCATCACGTCGTCTTCATTCTGATTCGCTGGAGGGTCTGTAAAAACAAGATTAATACATGTCATTGATCCAATTTCAAACATAGAGAGATTCCAGAAATATATCTTTAAAATATTGAATCATACCAATATGGACGTCTGATAAGATACAAATGGCCTTGATCTGTCTACTCATTCTTCTGAGGACTCCGGTTGTCGAATTCTAAATACTATATTCAGATATTAAATTATTGTGCATGAGCTTATGCATAGATTAGTTTAATATTATAATCTATTTTTAATGGATTATTAGAAAAGTGAAACGTTTTACCTGATTCACTTCTGGCATACACATCTTCGAGTCGAGGTGTCCACGAACTAAAACAAAATCTAAGTACAGGAAAAAATAAAAATTTACCAAGGAGGAATATTTTCTTCAACATTTTTTATATGAGAAACCTAAAATTTTAGATGTATGAGAAACCTAAAAAATGTTTCGCATACATTGCGGGTTTTGAAGAAGATCATCCAGATCATGAATATACTGTAAAACGATCCCATCGAGCATAGCACACGTATCGCTATCACTGTTTAAGTACCTATAAAAAAACAATGAAATAAAGTGAGAATAAACAATAATTAGAAATCATAAACTCACTTTTCCTTAAATGCAGTTCCTGCGTCTGAGAATAAAAACCTTAGAAGCCGAACTTTTCGCTAAAATTAAATGTTAATTTAATTTTTCTAAAAAAAGCTTAACTCACTGAAGTGTAGTAGGGCATGTTGGACTGCGAGTTCTGATACAATACCGGACAAAATCACGCTATGTCAAGCGCCCAGTCCCGCCCAACCGCCATTTGTACAAAACAAAAGGATCGGTCCGATTATCGTCTTGAACGGAAAACAAATTTTGCTGGATAATACTGTAGCATTTTTGGCTTATTTTTGCCCTAAATTTTGAAATTTGGCAAATTGCCAAGCAACCTGTAGGGTCATCCGGCTGTGCGATTCTTTAACGGGATGGCGTTTCTATACCGAAAAAAACATTATCAAAAATGAACCACTTACTGCAACGATCAACATACAGTAACCCTGAAGATAAACAAGCCTTGCAAGAAACACGAACTGAATTCTACTTCAACACTTTCTTTCTTCGTGTTTTCGAGACTTATACCCTTCGATTTTCATGAAAAATATTAGTTAGAGCTGTATTAGCATTAGTCTTCGAAGTTCATAAAATGCTTGCACCATTCTTCTCCGTGGTGTGCCTTACACGCAAAAGGTACGGTAGTCTGTGGCTGTTCTCTTTTTCTTTTTTCTTGTTTTGATTGTACTAGTGGAGTGTACTAGTAGGCAGTGGATGCGTGCAACATAGTCACGAGTGTGCCAATCCGTCTCTCAGAATGTCGGGTCGGTCTCAAGCCATGCCCGTGTCTTCTCCCCAAACGGGGACTAGTCCCAACCAGTCCGACTGCCAGTTCACAGCGCCTTCCTCTACAGGTATGCATCCTACCTAGGAAGCCACTGTATCCTAGTTTCTAAGTATTATGCTTATAACTAGAAAGCTTTACTGATGATCTCTTCGGCAGTAAGTCTGTCTCTTGTGAAATGGTAAATAATCAAATGAGAGAGTATATGTATTCTCTCCGATGCATGCATCTGAGAGAGTACCCGGCCGATGACCACATATTTACGTTAGTCATGACGTATTTCAGTTGGCAGTCCCACTACAAATGCAGCAACTCTACCTGCTTCACCAGCTAGAAGACCCGGTGTCATGACTGCCTTATCTCGCACTTTCTTTGGAACTTCAGCCTCGAAGGAGAAGAGTGAGGTAGAATGGCTTATCATTCAACGTGCCTATTTTTGTGATGACTTGCAAGTTTGTCCATTCTTATCAACGATTACTTGATTACTATGATTACTATGTACAAAGGCCTTTTCAGCCGAAAGTCGTTGATCTTGTCACTCAAGAAGGTTCGATCAAGATGGAGGCGTGGACTTTAATGAGAAGGGGCAACACGAACAAGACACGAATGAGGACTCTGATCAACCTTCAGGAGGTAATCTCAATTGATTCTCTTCTATCTGCATCCTTTACTCCCATGCTTCTAGTCTAGAATAGCTTGGAAGAATTTGTAATCACTCGGGATGTGTGGTGGTGTGTCGTTGTCATGCGTGGGCAAGGTCTGCCGGTGGCTTACTGCAGTAGTCCTCCCATACATACAGATTGCACTCTTTAGCAACTATATTATTTTGCAGTGAGCTAACCAGTACTAGAAAAAGTTATGCAGTAAGCTACCCAACCACGGTACCTGCAACCGTGCCCATCTATGGTCGTTGTATACGTGTATCGAGACTCCTAATCAGTTATCCCCTTATCCCTCGATTGATCTCCTCTCGATATACCGTATATCTTTTCGTATGCACGTGTTGTCTCAGTCTTCTCCCCAATCGTCACCTCTCCTTTCTCATCGACGTACCAATAGAATCGCCAGGCTCTTCGATGGAGTGAGTGTCGGCTTTTTCCCTGGAGGTGTGCATTCGAGTTCTTTTCTTGGTTATGTTTCATGACGAGCGTGGCCACCACTCCTTTGTCAACTTCAAAATTGTTAGAGAACTCGCATGCACATCTCTACTTTTTTCTTTATAGTGTATGACCAGTACTTTTCACTAAATGTATTGCTATCTAAAACCTTTGCCTTTGGTTGGTGTGGTATTAATCTCCATTTCTCTTATTTAAGCACCTTCACTCCGTTAAATGTCCAATATAAGCAGTCGTTAAAGCATGCTGACGGCTGCTTCTTGTAATATTCTGTTTTTTTTGTGTTTTCGTTTTGAAAGAAGATCGTTTTACAATCAATATTTATATATGAAACGCTAAGAAATCGTTGAATTTTGCGATAACTATGAGCATAGGAGATTATCAGGTAATGAAGAATCGAAATCTCCAAGTGTCAACTCTCGAAGGAATATGGCACGAAACTCAGGACATGTTGGGTGAAGAGGAGACGAGGGAACCGACGCTCAAAGTAAGAAGGGATTGACAGGGGAGGAGATGGCCGACGTTACTTGTTTAGGCCATAATCGAGCTAACCCAGACACAGCACAGTCAATTGGGACTCGCATTGAGGCATACCTTCTTCGAGGTTCGTGGTATACTGTAATGGTACTGTAGATACTATTGCGTAGTGGAATGGGATGACTGGCTGTTTACTAAGATATGGTCACTTTGCTTATGGAACACACGTTTCGCCGATAATAATTTCGGTAATTTCAGAAGATCCGAGATTTGGGTTGTGAGGAGAAAACGTTGAAGTGGCTATCGGCTCTTTCTAACGATGGAAAGGATGTGACAGGATTCGAGAAGGTTTCAGTTTGCGATAGCTTATCGTTTTCTTGCCTCACCATGGCTATTCAGGCTATGGACTTCCTGGTTGCTGATTGGCTCAAGCAATTGCTGAGCGAGGATGACAATCCGCACGCGATTCAAGTGAGTCTTACTCTCGCAACGAAGACAAGGGTTACGGTATAGGTACTGCAACTGGCACAGCAATTCATCGTACACAACTCTGCCTTTATCTGCGAGACGAGTATGATCACTATGGTGAGCGGATCTACAGGGTAAAAGATAAAGTGTACGATTTGAGGTTCACTATTCGTGTATGAGATGTGCCCGACCGAACGACCCATTGACAGCGCATTGTCTAGAGTTGATTGAGTACATCCTCAAGTACAGGTGAGATCTCAGATAGGGGTACGGGTTACAGTAGTTTCCCTTGAATGGTGACTATAACTGGTTGATTGGAAGTTTGTATTTTATGATTTTCTAAACTGATAAACCAACCATTCATGTGTGAGAATGCTGACTCTTAGTGTTCCCAACCATGATCTTCAGTGATCTTCCCCGCAGTGAACTTGACTATGTAGTAACGACTCTCTGCTCTCTCGTTTGCAATCGAACATTCATCGAGCAAGCGTGGAACGTGGCAAGGAGTCTACTCAATTCCCAGATGGGTAGGTGATCGAGGGAAGGGGATGAGAGAAATGGGGGGAAGGGGAAGGAGGAATTGACCGAGTGGGGAGGGGATAAGGGGCATAGATCAAATAGGACGTCCGAAATGATATAACCAAGGCACTTTTTGCTGTGAACATTTTGAAAATCAAGGCACTTAGGAAGCCAAATTTACCGTTTTATGCCAAATTATGCTGGATTTCTGGAATCAAGGTATATCAATTGTGAATCAAGGCACTTTTGTCTGTTTCTCCGTGCAAAATCAAGGTACCTAAAAACTTAACGACGCCCATATTTGATCTATGATGAGGGGGAAGGGAGAAGTTGAGGTCATCGGACGAGGAAAATACTCATCAACATGTTGGACACGGGACAGTCGTGCATTCAGAGGATAGATGCAGACAGACCGAGTGTGAGGGGTTTTCTCTTCGTTTACATTATCTAGACTTTTGCTGACAGCCATCCGGGAAAGCTTACTATAGACTTGTACTATAATAGTATCGAGAAATAGACGTCTTGATTTGCCTGTTCAATTAAAGGTTCTGCGATCTCTACGGGGAGCTGTCTACTTTCTGTGTCAAGCTACATGGGGAGCTTATGTGAGTTGAATCATACAATTAATTGTTTACTGAGATTGAATACTGTACAACTGTATACTGTGAGTGTAGACTAGTCTTATCTCCACCTTGTATTCCTTTCCCTGCAGAAGATCGAGAGTGTCCGTACCTCTCCGGCCTTCGTCATTCCTGCCTTCGAACACGCGGTCGGTGCCGATCCCATTCTGTGCAGGTACGGTACTTTTCCTGCTGGGACCCCTTCCCTCGATTACCGTAATCCTTGTAGTGATATTCTCCTCGGTCTGAAACGACTCGTTGTCAAATTCGGACGAGACCTTCAACACATTACATGGAGGCGCATCATTCGGTTGTTTCATGTCGTGCACGAATTCCTCTTGTTGGTATGCTGTTCATCATACATTGTCTATCGGTCTCCATCTCTTCCCTGGTCATTAATCTCGATCTATCAGGATCCAACATACGGAGACTGTCGCAAGTTGTTGTCTAGTCTACTTGATCAGTTGGAAGTTCTCCAACGGGATGGATACTATTCGGGCAATTCAGGTGAGGGGATGAAATAAGACGAAGGAAACGACGAATTACAGAGGAACTGTACGAGCTGATCGAGTCATGTCTCGATTGTCGATCCGATGACTCCATTCTTGCCTTGATAAAACATCGAGAGAACGTGAGTTACAGTACTCCCCCCCAATCCGGTTACTGTATTCCCTTCAGGAGATCTCTCAGTTAACTCCCGATTGGGTAGTCCGTGCCAGGTCTCTTGTTGAAAGATACGCTGCAACGAACTTCTCTGTAGCTGTTAGAAGAGAGGTTTGTACTGATTATTTATGGTTTCCGGTAAGAAGTTCGCGTTTTTAATATAAAGTTTACAAATATAAATGCTGTTGATCTATCGCTTTTGTATTTAGGCGGTGGCGTCTCTCCAAGCCTTTTACACTCAGTACAAGTCAGTATCGGAGCACGAAATAGTGACAACTCTTCTCTTGCCAACTCTCGAACAACTCATTCCCATCGAAGAGCAGTGCGAAGTACAGTATCAAGTAAGGGATAGAGAAGGATGGGGAGTCGAAGAATGAGTTGAGATGCTCATTACACTCTTCGATATCACGCGATCACTTCCCCTTCGCAGTGGAGAATCATCTGCACTTTTCGATACGGTATCTTTATCAGATTTAGTTTGAGATTAAGTTAATTTTATTAAGGTATTGAATATAATCAGTCGAATGTTCCTTGATGGTCTCCATAATTGCTTCGACGTTTCGCAGAATCAGCAACCAAACAAGTCATGGGGAGGATGTGAGTGATCCTTTGGACTACGGCATAAGTAACCACTTTCAGTCTGCATAGAGAATATGGAAGTGGTTGTGAAGGAGTTCGACGTTGTCCTTAGTGAGAGGTCAGTGAGAAGTGTACAGTAGCCTATGAGTAGTATTACTGTAGATGGGCTACTCTTCCCTATTCGCCCTTTGCTACGATCTTCAATATGCTCATGGAGAATGTGCGGAAACAGGTTAGTCGGCCTATTTTACCCTTCCAAGCAATATTTTGAGAAGCGGGCCTACCAATGAACGAAATTGTAAATTACCTACCAGTTGAAAATTTGTATAAAAAACGGGCCTGCCGAAGTAAAATGCGAACAACATTTGGGCCTACCGCCCGTACTTCGGGTCGGTGCCCACGTATGATGCAGAGGTATTCAGAAGAACGAGTGCATTCAGTATTCGCTGGGTCAGTTCGCAGAGACTGGAGGAGAGGTGCGCGCTGCGGTCTTCTCTATTCTCTTCTCTGTCCGATCCTGTCCCATCACCCGAAGACTCAGTAAGTACACTCTTCCATCTTCTACCGTAATCCCTCCCCTGCAGTACTACAGTACTCCCCTCATTTCAGTTCGCAATAGAGACGATTCTCCCGACCCGCACATCAACCTTTTCATACGGTTGTTCGACGGTCAAGATGGAGAGTTTACGTGGATGGATCTAGCTGAGATTACGATTACTGCATTGGAGAAGGACAGATAGTATGTGATAATGCCCTTAGTTTAATCTTCTCTCTACTTTAGCTCAATGACGAACTCAATTAAAAAGTAAAACTAATTGTAAGCATACGGTTCTTTGTAGCCAAGTCAACTCTCTCTTTTCAGTTGGTCCGTTTTGAGTAGTATCTTCACTGGACTCGGTCGAATTCTCGAATACACACAAATGGTCAAATCCGCGGGGGCAGCAAATGTAAGTTAATGGAATTTTGTGGTTGGAGAAGAAGAGAAACGGGAGGAGTGGAGGAGAAACGATTGCGAACTGTCTATGCAAATACGCGCGCTGATCTACCTCTCCCGCTCCAATTTTCTTGCTATTCTATTAATTTCTACCATGGTAACACGTAAGGAGTCAATTGGACAGCGTAATTAGCGGGAATATTTTGTTATTTCAATTAAAGGCATTAAATCGTTCTGTTTTTGAGGACAACTGCTGTGGAACCTGAAATAGTTGATGACGGGGTTCCCTGCAGATTGATCGTCTTATCGACGCACTTCTCGGAGTGAACGATAAGGCACTTAAGAACGAATACGTATACAGGGAAACGGAGAATGAGAAGATAATCGAGAGTTGCCAGGGAGAAGCGAAGAATGAACGACTCAAGTCAGTTTGCAATTCGAGGGTACCTCTAAATATTTAATTGATTGTAAGAAGTAAAGCGTCATTGAGTAGATGAAAAAATAAATGAAATCACTGATTTGTGATTAATTATAGATGTTTTTTCAGACACGTGCCCATCATTTTGGCTACTCTGGTGGGATATTCGATGGAAGAGAACAAGAGCGATGATTTGTGTGCACAGATCGTGGAGTATGTAAGGCAGGGCAGTATTGAGGTGTGCACACTATGCCATTTGTAGAGGGGAGAATGTAGCTGAAGCATACATGGGCACGGACCCGACCGTCGTTTGGTAGGCCCCTCATTTTGAGAGAAACTTAATTTGGTTGGCACCACATTATTAGAGAAAGCTCATTGGTAGGCTAATAAAAATGTAAATGTGTACACTGGTAGGCCCCGAGCTGAAATAATTGTCGGTATGTCTGCCCATGTAACCATAGGCTACCCTAAATGTAATAGCTAGGGAGAATGGACTTTTACTTTTCTTTATTGACGTCAAAACGCTCGAAAGAGCACTTGTATGGTACGTCTATGCGTCGGATGCTTGCCATACCGTACTCATCCTACCGTATCCCTCCTTCCCTCAGGCAATCATCGCAGCTTCAGTAGCCCTGCAACGTGTTCCCCAGTCCATGTCCTCGGTCGCTCCTAAGTTAATCAAGTCCATTGTATTACAGCCATCCACTCCCAAAAGGTTTCTCTTCTTTCTTTCGAGTTGTCAAACTGACAATCAGAGTATGGAAGCGTAGTGCATAGTTAAACTAACGGTTAACTTGATAATAGTATTCCAAGTAATGAGCATTCAGAGCTATTCCTACAGTGGAATTCTTCGCAGACGCAGTGCTCGTCCCTCTCTTCTACCGTAACTTCTCAGTAAGTCTCCCCCCCTCTCCTACCGTATCCCAACCATAGTCACCCATTCCTCATTCCTTTCCAGCTTGCTCAATACAAAGAAGTAGTAAACTGTCTCGCTCCGTATTCGATGATTCGTCACTATAATCCCTTCATCGTTGCCTTCGTACATAGAACTCTCATGGCGTGGATTGCGAAGGTTCCCGAACGATTAAGATACGAATTCGGAAAGTGAGAATTTCCTTATGGATGGGTTGGGGGTACTGTAGGTGTATCGAGAATTGATACTGTAGGTACGTTGTGGAACGAGTGCACGACGCACCGATTTCGTATTATACAGAAGGGATGAGTAGGCAACCGAGTGGAGATGGAAGACAGGTTACATTGCATTGCTAATCACATTTTTACTTTGATTATCATTGAACGGGTTACTGCAATGGGAGTATCTCATGAAGAAAAGGTTGCAGGAGGTGGGGTCGATATACCAATTGGGAGCGGGACCTGAGACTCCTCCTTTGATGGGTGGAATATCTGGACAAGCGAAGACAGCGAAGAACACTTGTGATCAGGTTCACGACCGTTTTGCACCTACATTTAAAAACGGCACACACTTTCAGCATACTGTAACGGGAAAATTTAAAAAAGTGCTACCGTATGAAGCTCTCACCACGAAAATAGGCGCGTTCATACGCGTCACGCCTCAAATATATTTGGAATGTCTCGTTTCTATCGCAAACTGAACTACACTATCGCGAACTGAAGTGTGCCGCTTCTAAAGCATTTTTGATGTCTTAGCTCTGCCCATATAAACGGTCGTGAGGTTACTCTCTTTCGAGTATATAGAGTAGTGGGTTTGTGGTGAAATGAATCTTCTCTAATGGGATACATGCAGATTTCGGAAGAGATTGAGTTGGCTCTTGAATCGTTCTGTTGTCAAGGAAGGATTGATGATCCCGTTGAAGACAACACTCTCGACAAGTTAGTCTCTTGCTTGATCTTTGATCTTAAGTCTTTGATCTCTTGTAGACTGAAGGAGACTTCTCTCGACCATTACTTGTTCGGAGACACCATTGCAACTTTCCGAGTTCTCGTTGACAAGAATGGTTTGTTTTGTATTACTGTAGAGCATATGGTGCTTCCCCTTTTCATTAATATTCATTACTGTTATCCAGAAAATGTTGACTCTGCAATTACAGTAATATTTTGTAGAAGACGATGAAGTAACGGGGGCTATTGTCGAGTCGAAACCTCCATCTCCCAAGAATAACGCAAAGGTTCGCCCACGGTTTGATATCTATTTGGGAGACTTTTGTTACTAATAAGTAAATGGGGATATTTTAGTAGTGGATATCGTCGTGATAGTTATTTCGAACAATAGATGCGGGCAATTATCTCAGTACCATAACCCCTCATTAAGAGCGGAGCCTCTGAGCAACGTCGTCGATTCCAATCGGCAGTTCATCCGAGTAGAAAGAAGGCCGAAGAAGAGAATCGAAGGACTATGGACGACATGGAAGTGGAGAGGAGAGAACGGAGTCTGTCCACTCCGTGGAATGGTACCACTCTTGCTAGTCAGTTCGCGATCTACTCTTGATGTACCCTCGTAGCGAGTATTCCCATTCAGCGATGCCTCCTGCAATCGGCCACATCCAAGTAATCTTCCGTAATCTCTACGGTCGCCGTTCCTTCCTTCTGAAGAGCACTCAAGTGCCCAGTCTCGACTTCGAATCGCGTAAGTTCAATTTGATATCTTCATTGGTATCTTATTTATGTCTTATTTGATATTGATTTATTTAATACTGATTTGGTACTCAATTTGATAGAGATCTGCTTTAATCCTCCCCCCCCTCTCCCCCCCTCTCCCCTCCCCTATCCCCTCACTTTCTCCCTTTGCAGTCCATCCCTATGCCATCGATGCGGGTACAATCCTCCAAGGGGTTCATTCGATGCCTAACGTAATTCCTTTCGATAAGAAGGTGAACTTAACTTCTCTTACCTTAATAAGAATAACTTAAGGACGCGGACCAAATGTCCATTCGACTGCGTAATCTCGATCGTATGCCTGGAGTAGAGTTGCATGCGGTAGGAGTACTGTACAAGGTGAGTGGGATATGGTAGATAGGGATAGAATACGGTAGGGTAGAGATATATGCATATCGTAGGAATATTGAGGCATATTGTAGTATTCAGGCACCTGGACAGACAACTGACGCAGAGATGTTGAAGAATGTATACGGATCGGAGAGATACACGAATTTCTTGAGGTGAGGGAATAGTATAGGAGGGGAAGGGAAGGAGTCGTTGTAGGCTGTTGGGGGAGAGTTGTTCGTTGACCCGTCAGCCAGGAGGGTTGATAAAGGGCAAGCACGGAACGTATACTTATCACCACCGAGACGAGATCAACCGAATCGTCAGTTGTCCAGTCCTTAACTTGTTCATCTAATTTCGTCATTAAAGGTCTTCCTTATCGCTTCTCTCATGCCAACAGTGGAATCGGATCCCGCGTGCAATGCAAAGAAGCAGTTGATTGGCAATAACTTCGTGACGGTTGTATTCAATGAAAGTGGCACTCCGTATAGGATGGGATCTACTAACTTTACGCATGTCGCCATCGAGGTTAGTAGGGAAGAGAGTAGAGTGCGTCTATCGAATGAGATAATGCGATCAGGCACGCCGAGAGAGCAGAGAAGAACGAAGAGCGTGAGATACGGAGAGAATGTTAATGTATTCGATAGTCGCACTCTAGAAGATAAAGAGAAAAGCGAAGCAAGTATCGTAGTACCACATTTCACGGCAGTTATATTGTTTTTGAGGGTTTTGGACATCCTTGAAAATTAACAATGAACTGTCAATTTTATTGCAGATCACTCCAGTCGATGCTACGTCCATGTTGATATTTGTACACAGTCGAAAGGAGATCGCGTGTTGGTTGGGATTGCAGAAAGTGCTATTGGCAGATGCACTCGCCGCAAGGTACTGTATACCCACACTTACGTTTTGTACTTAAGCATCTATGCACGGTACCTTTGTTCCTTTATGAATTAGTACGCTCAGGATAGTTCGACAGATGGTTATTCGTACTAATCTGGCTGTGAATGTTTGGAGGTCTCTGCAGGTATGCATGCTCTCGAATGACCTTACAATGCTTTAGAGCTCGTGCAATCAATAATTAAGCTTGCAATTTTAAAAGTAATTAATTGAAAGAAATATCATAAACCAGCTCTACTAGGGCTTTGTCCGTCAATGAGTATACGATGATTACGGTAGTTTTCCATTGAGGAAACCCCCGACCACCCCTTCCTGTCCCTGGCCATTGCCCGTCTTCGTAGTATCCGTAGCATCGGAGAGAAGTGCCGTTCTATCCAATCCAATAATTCCTCTCCTAATGTAGCTACTTTGAATAATGCACAATAACGTATATACTGTACCCTCGTAAGTCATTCACACCAGAGTGATAATGCTAGTGTTTTGAGAGTAATTATAAGATCGTGCAATAATAGTCATTAGCACTTGTACTTGTTCATCGTATAGTCTACGAGTATTTCTATTTCTAACCTTTGCTCTTCACCCAATTACACATCCGATATTAACTCTACGTGTAAGAAATATCACACTTTACAGTTTGCACTTGTTGATTTGCCCACTTTTACTGTAGTTAGAGAGATAATGCGTTTATTTGAAATACGAGTTTTCCCATCGGATATTGTTGTACAAGTCATTGTTGAATGAATCAGTTGTTTCATTCTCGGAAATACTGTCAATAGGGTACTGTAACCAAACAGTATTGATTGGAGCGTCTTTAGTGGTAGGAATGTAATGGTTGAGATGCGAAATGTGGAGATCAAGGCATCGGTTTCTGATTGGGAAGAGTTGTTAAAGAGAGCGAAGGAAGCCTCCGGTATTACGGTATCTCTAATATGCTTAAAAATGCTTTGTAGGATCAGATGGCGTACTTGTCAATCAAGTCGATATCTTTTTCCACTCGCAGAACGGTCGACTTAAGATGAGATCGGTCAAGGAAAATGGGAAGGTACTGTACTTGGAAAGATTAAGGGGAAGCGTTTTTTGTAAAGGAACGGTACGAACTAATCTGGTACAAGAGAAACGATCAAGAAGGACCGAAACTGTCGACCTTTGATAAGGTTTCTTTGGATAGTGACAAGTGGAAGGAGATGAGTGTAAGAATTGTTGTATGGACTAGGAGAAGCGGAATACGAGTTAAGGAAGTTTTGAGTCATTCGAATGGAGTGAGGGGACAAGTGAAGAAGCAGAGAACACTATTTATAGTTGGGCAGACAAGAGTGCACTGTGATAGGGTGGAAGGGCTTGGAGAATACGCAGAGTTAGAGGTATGGTAGGCTGGGTAGGGTAGGGTAGACTGGGAAGGGTACGGTATTGAAGGTGATGCTGAGGGATGAGCAGAGTGTAGAAGAGGGGGAAGTGATTGCGAAGGAACTGATGACGACTCTCGGGTTGAGTCATCTCGTTCACTGTGCGTATATCGATCTGTTGCTCAAGAAGGAACAGAAATAGACGTGCTTCTACTCTTGTTTTACATTACTATTCGGTGCACAGAACATTCGTTGATGAAGTTGTCCAGTCCACGTGCAAATTGGTTCTCGCGGATACCGATAATGTTATATCACGCGATGTTAGATGCGGTATCGAGTTAGTCTGCTGTTCTCCCACCTCACTGCATACACGGAACATTCTCGCGCAAGAGCAATATGCACTTTCCTCTCATTCCTTTACTTCTACTTCTATTCGGTCCATCCTCGAATTCACAATGTAGGACGTTTTACGTTCCTCGTTCATCTCATGTTCAGCCAATCTACAAGCGAACAATGCCAAGTTGTACACTTATCTATTTTCCAACTATCAACGTACGATGAGTCCATACAACGGATTTGGTGAGACTCTTAAATCTGTAACTGAACATCGACAACTTTCAGGTCTCCCAGACGGAACGTTTGAACCTTCGCAAGTTTATATCAAACTACAGTACGCAAGAGTAATCAGAGTGGTTAGATGCGAATATCTAGTATCAGAGAAAAGTCTACGTTTAGATTGAAACTGAGCAGCAACATGAGAATCTCATTGGGCTTTATGTGGTATGGTTATTACACCCGATCTGATAATGGCTTGATTGAAGACTTGGCGAGATCCAAGACTTGTATGGAATACGTCGGAATTCGGAGGAGTCGATCATCTCATTCTCAACAGCTTTGTACCTTGGTATCCCGAGTTCTACCAGTGTGAGAGGTGCGATAGGCTGGCTTGAATGTGAGTCCTTCCCATCTACCTTGTGCTTTCCAGTAGTGTCGCCATTCCGATTCCGCCAGAATTCACACAAAATCTTCGCTTAAACTCTTCCGGGTTCATGAGCACCTTTGCCATATTTACGACCAAATACAGCTGCGAATTCGATGTAGGCTAGAGTTTGTTTTCAGGAGATATTCAATGTTTTCCAGACCAGTTTGTTTCCATTCGACACCCAGCACTGCTATTACTGTTTCTTGCTCTCGAATTACGATAGTCAAAGTGAATTGTCATTTCGATCGGGATTGACTGAACAACCTTATTTCTATGTATGGTTTCCCTCATTTAGCTGCCGCTATATGTGTAGATGTTGAATCTCGACTATGATTTGTATAGGATACAAGTGAGTGGAGACTAAATGTCCTGCCTATACAGACGTATCTTCCTTCGATAGCTAACGACCTGAAGCTCGGACTGGTTTGAGTCTCTTCCATCTTGCTCTTCCATTCTATCCAATTCAGCTCTTCTACAACATAACCCTCACCCGACGTCCCCAATTCTACATCGGATTGGTTATTACTCCAGCTTTCCTCATCGGTTGCTTAGTCATCATTGGTATTGTCTGTCCATTTCGTCACACCATCTCTCGATATCAGGTTTATTCTTCGCGGGTTCAATGGAAGACCAGGTGTCGAATGCAGTTGGATTGGGTCTTGCAACAATGACATCAATGATGGTTATAGTTGGCATTCTTGCAGATGCAATAGCCAAGTCCCAACGAATTCCCATTCTTGGTACTAAGAGTACTCTACTGTCTGACTGTATAGCCTCTTGCAGGATGGTATATCATTGTGGAGATCGTCATCATATCCATTGCTGTGGTCGCTGTTCTTGGAAAGACTTCATTGGGCAATTTGTGGAAGGACATGGTATTCTACTGCACGAGAGAGTTAGACTGACAGCATTGCAATTTGTATATTCCCTATTTCAGGAGAAAGGGAGATTGTCTGCTTCATTTAAAAGCTCAAGTACGGGTTGTTCTGGTAGAGAAGTGTATGCAATCTCGCCTGTTTCTCTTCATTCTTTTCTTCTCTGCCCATTTGTTCAACTTGTTCTGGCTCATGCAACATGCTTATGTACGAGATACATAGCTATGTATGAAGAATTCATAAATTTAGCACTGACAGTTGATTTTTCGTACTTGTCCATGCATGACAACTGGATATGAAACGTGAAACCTTTAGCATTTCACATTCTAGTTTGCAAGTTATCGGAGAAGATGAATGAGTAATGTAATGAGAACAACACACAATGCACAAGCGTCAGACTTCCCATTTACTCTTCTCATGCAGACAATGATGGTGCTCCTCTTGTTCACCTCATATCACGATGCCACAGCATCTCAATACGAGGAACAAGGCAAGTGTTTTGTACGTTCGATAGCAACACCTCTATTCAGACGAATTCTTGAACTTCAACTCTCGTTTATTCACAGCACTTTTCGAAAATTACCAGCGAACTATGAGTCCCTACAATTTTGGTGTCGCGTTTAACATTTCCTTGCACTTACCTATCTTATCTAAGGAAGGCGAAATGTTGGAATTTCCAGTGGAGTATTGAGTATCAGTTTACAGTACGCAAGACTCGTAAGAGTGGTGAGTAAAGTATGTATAATGGAATAAAAAGATTCGTCAGTTTATCATTACGAATATCAGGTGAGAGAGTGGTAAAAGTAAGAGAATTAGACGACCTGCTATACTAGACCTACTATTATACTACTATACTAATCCGAATGGATGGATTTTCTACCATTCATCCATTCAGATTGAACCAGAGCTGCAACATCAAAACCTCGTCGGATTTTACATGGTATACAATTTAACAGGAAAGAAAGTACTACTTCTATGAATCAGAACTGGAAAGATCCGCGCCTGCAATGGAATACTACAGAGTACGGGGGAATCGATCACTTGGTTCTTAACAGATTCCAAGTTTGGGTACCTGAGTTTTACGCGTGTGAAAGGTTAGCTCTTGAGATTTCTGAACGAGTATCTAAGGACCTGAAATTACAGCAGTTCGTCTGAACTCATTGCCAGTGAATGGGCTCAGAATGTCCTCGTGAACAGTACAGGAGATCTAACAATGTATATGATCTATTCTAGTCTCTTCTCATGCCCCTTCGATGTTCGAATTCAACACATATTATCTTAACTAATGACTTTATTTAGGTTACTTACTTTCCATTCGATACCCAGAAGTGTTACTATTGTTTTCTCATTACAAATTACGCAGCAAATGAACTTACTATTCAAATTGACATCAACCAGGAGTGTTATATTTTTGTAGGTTTTTCAAAGTTAAAAATTATATTATGGATGAGTAAAGTTGAGGATACGACTGAATGGAGCATTGCTGTAGATAATATTACTCTTGAACCGGAAGTATCATTCGCATATAACATGGGCATTGTGAGATGAAGTTGTTAGTTTTACTCGTGTTTGTTCCTTTAGTTCTACTATAACATCACCCTCAAGAGGCGTCCTCAATTCTACATTGGACTTGTGATTACTCCAACATTTGCCATCGGATCTCTCATCATCATTGGTAATCCTCCTTAGAACTCAATCATCCCCCTGTTCAGGTCTTTTCTTTGGTCCGTTTGAAAGCCTCCTCATGAATGCTGTTGAATTCGGTCTCGCAGCAATGACGTCGATGATGGTTATAGTAGGAATTCTTGCTGATGCTATAGCCAAGTCGCAAACTATCCCAATACTTGGTTGGTATTTTCGTCATTCATGACTATTTCCCTCTCCAGGGTGGTACATCATTGCTGAAATAGCAATTATTTGCATGGCTGTTCTTACACTTTTTCTTTCGGAAGTTTCGAGTCATTTATGCTGTTCTTTCGTAGGATTCGAGTACGTACCTTCCCTCGAGTAAGATAATACCTGATTATTTCAGGAAGGGAACATCTATTACAATAAGGAATAGATTTAATCGGTTGCGAGCACTATGGAGTACATCGATGTTGTTATTCCTTTTCTTCTTCTCGGCACATGTTGTTAATCTTTGTGTGCTTCTCAGCTTTCAGAATTATTAATCGCATGGGATAAAATTATGACGATCGGTTCTTTATAGAAAAGAAAATGCTAATGATAGGGCCCCAGTGGGTGAGTGGAATGGGCCTTAAAAATGAAACAAAAATCACAGGTCAAAATGTTTCATGAAAGTGAAACTTAAAAAATATATTGATCTTACGGTAGTATAGTACTGTAGTAGCATATCGATCGAATGTTAGTCATCATTTTAAATTTTTTTAAATTTTCTTTTCTTTCCTGTACATTATCTGCACATTACAGTTGATTATCCTCTTGTTCATTGCCGAGAGGGATCAGTGGGCATCGCTATCTATCTACGAGATGCGTACAGGTGTCGTTGTTGAGACGCATGCGACGCATTTGCTCGTTAGTTTTGTATTTATTCTCCTCGTTTCGCAGTTGCAATTTGTAAAAAATTGTAGCTTCTTCCTAGATTTATGAGGCGACTTCCTCAAAGTGCTACACATTACCCATCGCTAACAAATCTCCCGATATTACGGTTTGTTCATTTTCATATGTGGTTGAAAGATGTTTTTATTCTTCAGTTGGGATCATTTGTTTCATTCGAAGCCAATGAGAGGGATGAAGTAACGACGTGTCGTCAACGATCACCTCTTGGGAAAGTATACCACTTCGAAGGAGTTCTCTCGGTTCGTGAGTTCTCCTTAAAGAATCTTTGTAATGTTTCCCTCATCAGTGCAAATTTACTTCAGATCGCTGTATATCTCATTTTCCCTACCGGAACGATATTTGAATCAGTTGGATACAAGGTGTGATCATTTTGAGGTTTTAATAAATGATTAAGCATATCGCGCAAAAGCCCATTGGGATGGGAGGTAAAGGGAATGGACTATATAGTAACTAGCCCCGTAAAATGATCATTTTTAAATTATGCAATACCGGAGACGCAGTGGCTAAGGACACCTGCGCGGTATGCCAAACTCGCGATCTTCAGCTACAAAAAAGTCGAAATATATCGTGAAAGTTTTTGGTTTAGCACTTATTAGACGTATTTTTAAATGAAGATTTCAAAGTCGCAAAAAAAATTAGCACAAGGATAGTAATTTTTCGAGATTTTTGAGCGAGAACATCAAAAAAGGTTTTGGCCCATAACATGCTGAAAAATAAACTTTTTTTCAAAAACCCTACATTTTCGTGATCAGCATAAAAAAATAAATCTGCACAAAAGAGTGTACAAATGTTTAGATTTGAATTTTTTCATTTTTCGGGTCCATTTCGCTCGAATCTAAAATTTAAAGTCGGAAAATCAATTGTAGAATTTCTAACCTTGACCATCGTTTTCGGCATGCTCTAAGCTATCGATAACGTTATTTTGAAGTATGGTTGTATTTTCGCCATCCGCTGCTTGTTTCACTCATACGCAGAACTTCTCTTAAAGTGACATGGAAGCCAAAAAAGATTGGCTTTCATATGAAAGTTTATCGCCTAAATAATATAAAAACCAAAATCAGAGTGCATAAAAATGTCTGCTTCGCGAGATATCCTAAAAATCGTTTCCCAGCCAAGGCGCAGTCTTACTGCGTTTAGCGCATAGTAACGAGGCAAATGGCATCGAGGTATTCCCGGAACAAATAAATACTTCTCGCTAAAGATTTTTTAAAAATATTTTTCAAAGGCTATTATGTTTATTATCTTCTAAGAAACATATTTTACAAGTATAACCATATTCGGTTTCAAAAAATTTCTCGCTTCCATGTCCCTTTAAGAGAGCGATTGCATACCATTTTATTTATACTTATTTATAGACATGCAGGGGCATGAAACGACAAGTGCGATTATTTGTGAACTTTCAATATCGAGAGAGTGTAGATCGAATAGAAGAGGGAGGGGGAGGGGGGGGGGGGGGGGGGATGGGGAGCTCGGCTGTATGGGTAAGGCTGTCGTCGGCAAGAGTAAGGAGGAAGTCAGGAGGACTGACTGGACCAGAGGAGGAATGGTCAGGACTCGTGAGAGGTTGAGTCATCTCGGCCGAACGATGTCCCATATATGAGCACAATTAGGGAATGGTAGGAGCTATGGGGAACTTAAATAATCTAAAAATATTGATATCCGTGATACATTGCAATGTTGTGAGATATGACAAGATTATTAAGTTGTTCTCTACTGCACTCGGTATTATAACCATTGCCGAAGGAAATGGACGTGAATCGCTGTTCAATTCAGCATCAGAACAACCTCTTTCTGTGTTCAATGCTTGGACGTTTTGGTGCGTTTCTCTTATAAGTATTAGTATTAATGGTTCTTTTGCAGGAATCCAACTTCGAAACAGTTTACACTGCATGCGGAACAGGATATATTTGCTCTGCACGATTCGCATCCCTATCCCACTTACCTCGAACTTTTCAAGAAATCAGTAAGATGTATTTTCCAACAAAAAATCTGTGTGAAAATAAATAGTACCAAAGATTACATGAGAAGAGAGAGCAATAGTGTAGGACATTTCCGATACACTGCTGACACGAAATATTGAGAACAATTTGCTTCGTGCATCGTGCATAGGAATTAACAAATAAGACTGCCTTATTTCTTTCAGCCGTGGGTGCAATTTCTCCCGAAGCCCAGCGACTTGGATATGAAGGTTCGTATGCTTTTCATTTCATAATTTTGTGCACCGGTGAGTTACGAAGGGGCCAGGTTGTAGGTGTTCGAATTGTTGGACGAGAACGATATACAGTGGAGAGATAACTTTACTAAGAAGGGAATCATTCTCAGTCCTGACAACATGCAAGGATCATGGACTGTCCTGCTGTTCGATGTTGATGCTTGGTAACCTTCTCCATCACATTTATAAAGTAAGACTTCGAGAAAGGCAACACGCAAATTATTTTATAAATCACTTGCATGCATGCTATATAAAATGATTAGTAGTTTTGTGTGCTACCGTACTCTAGATGCCAATTGCAGCGACCAGTTGGTCAGACTGACGAATGAGTGCGGTCTCAGTCAACGAAGTAGACCTCCCGAGGTCGGATGTACTGTCAATATTCATTTCGGGTAGGCGGGTATTCGATTGCAATTTGAGTATGGGAAGTATCAGACGGAAGGTAGACCATGTGTTGGAATGGAAAGTGGACGAAGCAGAGAATAAGGACGATGTCGTGGCCACTCGAAAAGGACAGGAGACATGGGTGAGTGAACGGGGTTGGGGTACGGTAGGACGGAAGTTATCCGAGTAGTTGAGAAGTAGAATTATCTCGAACGGGACGACTATTTGGTTTTCTACCATACCGTTTTTGCTTTAAATATGAAAGCCTGAGAAGGATGGATGGAGGAGACTGATTGTGAGGAAGATTGTCTGATTTGGTCAGTTTTGCTTAGATCGACTGTGCAGCACGAATGGAGATGGTAGCTAGTCTAGGAGAGAGAACCGTGCCCAAGTAAGCCCTTTTTTGTACTCTTCATCTGTTAAACTGCTTTTACTCATTATCGTTAAGATTGCTGAACAACCGTGTCGGCTGTATCTACGATTTTTTTAATCTTCTCGGTCCTCTCGAAATAGGAGCAATCGTGAGGGTTCAAGTACGAAAAGTCGAAGTTCCCTCATTCGGGTTTGGTTTCTTATGTATCCTTCTCAACTCTACGATTCAGAAAATCGATGATGACTATTCTTTGTGTTCAAGAAGTGACAAATGGGCGGCTGGAAATGGTACCATCGGAGGAGGAGAAGATTAAGGTAATCATTTTCTTTCATTTACCTTTTCATAATATGAGTTTTAGCTCGAGAGGAGGGAGAAGGAAGAGGAATTGCTACGCCTTTTACCCTTTGCTAAGTCTCGAGACCTTTATGTCGACCCCCTACTCGATAAGATCAGCGTAAGTACGATTTTTATCTACAGGTGTTCAAAATGGATTAAGAGCTGCGAATGCCAAATTCTGATATTCTTTCTCTATGAAGTAACACTCATGCTTGTATGACTGAAATATGTAAAAAAAAACATATTCAGCGATTTGTGGAAGAAAATCGTGCACAACAGAAGAATCGTGATATGATGGACGGAAGTGAGAGGAATGAAGATGAGGTTGATGAGGAGAAGAGGAGGGCCAATGAAGCATTCTCAAGGACAGAAGAACAATGCACGAGGACTTCGATCCATTGTGACACTAAAACTAAGGTTAGTTCAAGGTAAAGAAGGAATATGCAGTGCTGTTGCTTTCAAGTCTTCGGATTGGACTATACGGTACGCCAATCCGAGTCATTTTTGAATTGCTTTTTTCACGTGATTTTGATGTTTTCTCTCAATTATTGTATTTTCCAAGGCCATTGCCGGCCTTTCATCTAATTTTGGCGTACTGTATCGTCCACATGAACTTTCTTCGCTTTTCGCCTAACTTACTTGCTTCTTTTATGTCTTGTTTCTAATGTTTTCGTGTGTACACGTTGTACTCGCTGTATAATTTGTTTATCCTTTTCAGTCGAGCTACGAAGAACAGTTAAACTCAATCGATACGGGATTCGAGTCCATGTCAATCAGTTCTATACCCACGCGGGAGGTTGGTCGTGCGTTTCTCTTGCATTTGGTATAATTTTCTTGATTAGATGTCAATGCAACGTCTTCTCGAGAGAATGTGTGTAGCTATTCACAAGAATTGTGTGCTGGAAGAATTGGTGGAGGAGATGGATTCAGGATGGATGACAGAAGCCTTGCAGGCTATTTGCAACCATCAATAGATTAATCATCTTTCACAATCCATTTTTATTTTTGCAAAAAAATCTTTTTCTTTGTGCATTACAATACGCTTAAATAATTAACGCACGTTGCTTAGATATTAATAGGCTTTCCCTGCTTTACAATTTGTATTATTTTTCTTTCCTTTTTTGATTGCATTGTTGTTTTGTTGATGTATTCCAGGTAGACTTAAGTTGAAATAGATTTTCTTTGCCATGCAATTGTTATCTCGTTGTGCTATAACATTATTGTAACTGTATGGCATGCATGCACCCTTATATGCTGAAACATGCGTCCGTACGTTGTTACTTTTGTGCTGGGATCGTATAAGCTAATACAATAAATATGGAAGAAGGAGAGATGAATCCATTTTGCGTCGATCAATCAGTTTTCCTTCAGTTTTCCTACTGTTTGCATGTTAATTGCTTTTGTTAAAGTGCAGAGAAGAATAAGAAAGAGACGCTTTTCAGAAGTCTTGTAAGAAGGGAATCATCGTTCAGCACCAATTGAATCGGCTCAAGGTAAATCTAGCAAAGCAAAGAAAATGAGCTAACGCTAAGATTCTAAGAAAAATTTTAGATTCTTTGTGAAAAGTCTGTTCTGGAGTACAACGGAAACGACATTCCGAAGGAAATTGTGAAGGGAGTGTGGCTGGATCTGATGTTCGTATTATAACCGTAGATTTCTTTCCTTGATCTCTATACTTTTTTACAGCCTGGACCGTCTCGGAGGTATTACTCGAATTTCCCCTATCGATCCTATTCTTCCATCGAGGTTTTGCGAGAGAGAAGAGTTGCAGGTGATTTTGGGAATGGGACATGGAATATTTTAAACGTTAAATGTGCTCGTATCATAATAATATTGGGCTGATATTGCTGCTTTTCCCGATATCCTTTGAAATGTAGTATTGAAGATGAGCATGTGGTGTCTGATCAATCGAAGACGGCGATCAGTCTTCACTCACCAGTTTGGCTTCATCCATTGTCATTCGGACTTTGTGTATCCAGGAAATGAGATGATGGCGACGCATGCCTTTCTATTGTGGGCAACTGCGTACGTTTTTTTTTCTCTTGTCGGTATAATTTATACTATTGTAGTATCTTATCATAGTTAAGACCACATAGATACCTTTAGCTACTCTGTTGTGCTGTAAATAAGTATGCATCTAGGAGCGATAAGGGACTCGTTATTATGCCTCAAACGACGAAGGTATACACGGGAACCGATGGACCAATGGGAGAAATTACGTGGAGTCTCAAGTGGAAGGTAAACCCGTTAATTTTTGTTTTTTTTTTGTATGAAATCCTTGAACTTGAAAAGAGAGAAAAAACAGGATACACAATTCAAGCGGTAATAGTTATGTTGAGATGGAGGGAGAGCTGCAAGAAGATGAGAAGAGTGCAACGGTCATGGTCACTGGTCTACTCGAATTCCCTCCTTTCGTGAGTGCAGTGCAGAGGATTGATGATGCGGTTCTGAATAGAATTTATCACATTTGCGGGAATGGGAATATTAAATAAATATAGTCTTATATGAATTTTCATTCGAGAGTGGTATTATCTATCGCTGATCTCCATTTAATTTGTTATCATTTGCTTTTAATTTATCCATATTTTCTGCGTCGGCTTCGTTGGAGGTTTCTTGCCTACATTTGTTTGATCTTCTTTGGGTTTAATTACAAAGTGGAGTTCCGGATTCTTTGTATATACATTTTTTCTTATCACCGCGCATCTATAGATGTACTCGTATCCCAAGTTGAACCTTGAATGGTTATTGTATTACATATACTTCTGTTAACAAATGCACGTCGTCATGACTCTGAGAGCAATGATTGTGTATTTGCAGTATAAAGCACTTTTCTCGTACAGGTGTTGTTCACGGCCATAGAGAGCTTCACGTGCGCGATCTAGAGATATTTTCTATTATTCGTGTTTGTGGTATGATAAAAATGACATGATTGTTAATGGCGAACGGGCATGCCGCTATCTCTTCTTCGAAGCAGACAAGCTTAGACTGAAGCGTCCGATAAGGCTATGAGAGTGTACAAACCGGTGGTAATCTCGTTGCCTTTCATCTCGAATTCTCCATCAAGGATGCACCATATCCTCATTCTGCTAATACCAATCCGTCCTTGTCCCTCCCCAAACACTCGAGATTTTCATAAGCGAGGCTCATCCAGGCACACTCGAAAGTGAACCGGAAAACAATGACAAGTATCTGATGGCGAAGGGTTGGGCTGACACCTGGCATGAGAGATGAATCGCTCTTATCCCTCCCTGACCCCGCTCTACCTTGAGGTGTGCTTTGGCGGTGTTCATCAGGTGTGTAATTACTATGAGACAGATGATGATCCGAGAAAGGAGAGATCATCATACGAAGAAGAAGAAGAAGGACGATTATTCTCCTGACTTCACATATCGCTCACTTTATCTTTCAATCCGTGACAATCGCGGATTAGAACAGCTGTGAATAGAATGTGTTATGGAGTGACGTTCCCATGACCGTGGTATGACCCTAGTCAGGTGGTCGGGGGTGTCAATTGGGAGTGGGACTTAGATCTCATGACAGCCTGTCAAGCGGAGCATAACAGTCAACAGCTGATTGATGGCCGTTGCCGATAAGAAGGGACACTTAAAGGGAGGATCGAACAGGCTGGAGGAATAGTGTGTTCCATGTCGTTTATACTTTTCTGTCTCGTCACAATTGTGGCTTCGCAAGTAGATGTCGACATTTCAAGTCCCGATTGCAAGATCGATGGAGATCAGGTAAGAATATCTTGAACTGTTATCTAACATTTTCAATATTAAGTGTTCAATTCAATAATGTTTTCCGCGTTGCAGGTAATCGAGAAAGGGAAAACACGTCAGCTTTCTGAAGAGGAGAAGCGAGCTTTAGCGGACTACGCTATCGCACTGGACGAGTACTTTAAAGTGATTTCCAAGTTTTTTTTTCTTCCTGTAATATGTAATTTAGGGTACGTTTCATCCTAAGTCGCTGGTTGCACCTAAGGGCTTCATTCCCAAGTTTCCTTCTATATGCGAGGTAAATGTTTTTTGTACAAACACGACGATTGATGTTATTTTCAGTCAAAGAAGATCGTCAGCGAGCATCAGGTGACCGCATTCGATGGATGTTCAATCTCGGAGAACCAGGTATGCATAGACAAATTACATTTCATACCACGCTTATTTCAGCTGTACATTGAAGGCCGATTCCATCGCCCATTGACTCATTCTGAAGTTGATCAACTGAGGAAGTTCCGTAAGGGCATTGAGGAGTTCAAGGTTAGCTTATACTAGATACGTCTTATCTTTTTTGGCTTATATAGATCATTTGTGCTAAATCTGTATTCTCATGATTTTCTAGATATAGGTAGCATATCTTTAATAGTTTTACTATGGCTGTGCAAGATCTCAATTTTTAAGAGTGGCCTGCAGACATTTGGTTTAAGATAATGGCAGAGCAATATTGTTCATTAATAAAACGACAATTTGTCTCAGGTTGCCATCGATGACCGTATGCAGCGGGAACTGCGAGGAGAGGTCATTGAAGGCCCGCATCCTCAACCTCCTTCCCCTCCAAGGTAATTCTCATAGCATGTATTTTCTTTCCCTCTACATCGACTATTTCCTTCCTTTAGAATTTGCCCGTCGCAGAAGAAGTCGAGAGGCCCGAAGACAGCTCGAACTGTTCGCTACGAAGCCATTGAAGACAGGATAAGACACAGATTCTTCTAATGTAATGTAATGTACATACCCTCACACACATATCTCTCTTGCCGTTCTTTATATTTACGTTGAGAAGAACGGTCTTTGGTTATGATCACATCTGGGTGACATCATATTGTGCACATGTGGTTCAATGCTGTAAATCCGTTTCATTCCGATTCCATTAGAGAATTATTGATTTCCAATATCGTGTGATTGATGATATTCCTTCTATCCTGGCAATTTGTTCGTAATAAAAAGTTTATCCCTACCATTTCCCGTGTTGCATACCCTGTCCTTTCCCTCGCTGCTTCCGTCTATCCTTCAACTTCTCTACCGGAAGTCTATTCTATATGGCCATGCATGGTTTGTCGGAAAGGCTCAGCTCTCCGATGCCCCCGAGAGGAGGGAAAGAGCGAGAAGGACACATTGACACTTTTCTCGCTCCCTTTCTGGTTGCTCGTACGAGCGAACTTGGTCAAGTGTATATGCGCTGTCTAAGGTACTCTGAAGAAGGGATAAGGGTAATGGTGAAGAGTGAATAGGGGATTGGTGCTCCGGCACGTCTGGTGAGACCTACCGCCTGTTCCGTAGACCCTTATGAGGGGATGGGACGAGAGAGTATGCGAATGCGAGAGGGAAGAGAGCGAGAGTGCGACAGGCGTAACACATTGCCCCAGACTCGGGTGATTTACCTCCCATTGGTGGTCTTAACTGTCCTCCTCTTTCTCTCCTCATCGCACTCTGCTTCAAGTAATGCCCTGTATGTAACTGCACTAGTTTCCTGCTAATTATACTTCCTCTTCGCGCATTTCCATTTCCGTATGCATGACTTCTCAGAGTGAGAATTGAGCGGGAGGGGAGAGAGGGGGAGGGGAAGAGGGCGAAGCGAGAGGGCATGTACCCACCGGTCCTCTTATCGCCAGCTGTTTCTAGCTCTTTACTTTCCTCCTTCCATGCTCCTTTCTTGTGGTCACCTTCCCCTCAGCTGCCTATACTATCAACCCACCTGCGGCTCTTTATCTCTCGCCTACCTGGTGATCGAGAAAGGACATAGTATGTAGGTGGAGGAAGAGGAGTCTGATGAGAGGGTGGACCAGGTGGCCATATTGGTACCAGTCCAATCACCACTGCTCTAACGAGGCTCTTCCTACATACCCCTCGGGCAAAATTACGGCCCGAGAATTAGTTGACTTGAGCACTCATGAAGTGTATGCAATTCTTTACTAAATGGATTTTCTTCGTACATGTAGATGATGCAACTCCAGTGAAAGGGATCAAGTGGACGCTTGATTGTCTACTATTTCCCCATCCAGTGGTTCGTACTTGACGCCTCATCCCTGCTCTCTCCAAGTGTTTGTAGTTGTGCTTGTGGATTGTTAGCTCCCGCCAAATAGTCAGTTCCAGTCGTGGAATGACCAGAGCCGTTCACTGCGTATGCATGATTGTTGGTGTCAACAGAGGCAATCGCGAGCTATAGCAGCTCCTTCCTTCGTGTAATCATCCTTCCTTTCGACTACTCCCTCCCCCCATCCACCTTCTCGTTGACTCAATTTCCATCTATTCTCCTCATTGAGACTGCCATTCTGAGTGGCTATCTCATGGTCACTTACACTCACCATGGCATTTCCTGTTAGGGACGGAAATTTGATCTACTCCCTTTCCTTCCGTCGAACTCTCTTTCATTCCCTTCGTTTGGCGCATGCCATCAGAAGGGGTAATTATGTAGATATCGGATCTGCCTCGAGGGAGGAAGAGTCTGCATTTGCGAGTGACCACTACACGACGAATGAAAAATGGCTTGCGTGTCTCTTCTCTTCTTCGTCTCCTTTTCTCCCATTCACTCCATCTTCAAGTATTGTTGCTAACTCCACTGCTAGGAGCAAGACGTCCATTTGTTGTTTTAGGCATTTACTCCGTGATTGCATAGTCTACATGTTCGGTTATGTGGCGTGCAAAGGCTACGTTCCCTAATGGGTGATTGGCTCCATCAGACAGCCATAAATGTAATAAGTCCGTAGGGAAGGGATGAAGGGTGTGGCGAGAGCAGGCTCTCTCTCACTGTGTCATGCCCCTTATTCGCATACTCTCGATGAGATGCCCTCTCGTTCAACCAACTCTACCTCTTCCAGTCTCATCCATACTCGTATCTTCTCCCCACTCCGCCTTCTAACAGCGCACTCTCTTAGCATTGACTAATTTGAGGTCTGCCTAAGTGTCGCCTCTTCCCTCCCTCCCTACCCTCTCCTTTTAGTCTTACCCTTCTTCCCAATCCCTGCAGCTCCCACACGAAAAGTCGCTGGAGAGAGGGAACATCAGTCATGGTCTGTGATTTGTCGGTTTCGGAAGGAGTAGAGAGTAGGAAGATGGAGAGGGTAACCTCACTCTCTCTCTCGTTCTATTCACTCCGCCGAGAGAATGTCAAGATGTGTCGGATAAGGATGTCTCACGGAGGTCGATAGGCGTTCTCTTCCGCTCTTTTCTTGATGGACATCCCCCGCACATCCATCTTCCTTCGTCGTGGATTGCTTGAGACGGGTCATATTCATTAGTCGTAGTCGTCGTTTGCTCAGCTTCCTCTTTCACTCTTTCTCTTTCCCGTCTTCAAGAGGTTCCTTCGAAATGCACGAACTGATCCCACGAAGGACGAGAAGGGTGTGAAAGTCTGGCTGGTGTGCCTGTCGCCCCTCATTCTCTCCTCCAGCCCTACCTCAAAACTCTTCTCCTGCTCTCTCTTTGTGCTCTCTCCTGTACATACCTCCCTGTTCTCACGTTTTTTCCTCCCTTTAACTTGGGTTAATGCAATAGCGAAATGCAATTTCTCGTCTCGTATCTTCTTTTCATTTCGTCCTTCTTCGTCTTCCTGTTTATTTCTCCTTCTCTAACCTCTTCTCCTCTATAGAGTAGTCGTGTGTACCCAATGCAAACATTATCGTAGTTTTCTTCAATCGGGGGTTAAGTGAGATTGCCGATTTATAGGTGCCAGTTTCTCCTTTCATATAAATATCTGTCGGTACGGCAGTTCCAAACCTTTCCCTCTCTCCATTCAACAATCGTTTACTACCCCTTGGCCGATAGTTGACTCCAATTTTCTAGGTCTGGTTTTATTGAACAATCCACTTAGCCCCCTTTCCTTCGTTGCCGCATCCTCTACTCCTTCCCTTCTCCTTTCAACAGGTCCAGTACATGCATGTCTAAATCTCGTAGTCTCTCTAGCAAGTGTGATTGTTGTTGTGCTCTCCGATTGTGTATCGGGGAGCCATGAAAACGAAGCGAATGCCATTGCCTACTCACTCCTCCTATTCTCAATTGAACATCTGTGTATTCAATAACAGCCACTCGCCCTCTCTTCATTTCTTTATTCATCGTTACTTGTCCATGTTCACTCCATTATCGTCCTTAGAAATCTTCCATCTTCCTTTCCGTATTCTCATTCACTGTCACTCTTTCCCCACATGTGGCATGGCGCCACATAAAGTGGCTAGAGATTCGGTAATGGTTCTTTTTGAGTGAAATATCCACTTCTCAGAGGGATCACAGACGGTCGATTAAGCGAATCGGAGGGGATGGGGGTCTACAAGGCTCTGCTCATCTCCATTTACGGTCCTCTTTTATTACCTATCGCTCTTGCCATCTTTTGTCTGCCAGCTTCATTAGCATAAAATGATCGTGAGAGCCGTCAAAGGCGGGATTAGTAAGTGAGACTTATGCAGCGTTCACTCGCCTTCTTCCAGACTAAATGTTATTCGTCGCTGCTTTTACTAATCCCTCTGGACCGCCAGCTTATGGCACAACAGACCTCATAGTCTCCTCTTTCACAATACGAATAACCGACTCCAATTTCGGTGACAGATGACCATGGATTACTGTTCATTATTGTTGACTGCCCGTGGGCACTTATTGATGTTCATAGCACTAGCCCAAATCTGTGAGCGGGTATGAAAAGAGGTACATGAATAATTAGAGGAATGACAATGCAGGGACAAAGGTTGCGAGTAGTGGGATGACCTGTAGGATAATTGAAAGCCAGGGCATGCACAGAGGGGGACTGATGAGGCTAAGCTATTATCATGGAAGAAAGTGTATTGCAGTGTGGATGGTGGATGGGACTCCACCTCGTCTTTCTTCCTCAGTCGATCCAAGTGATCATCACGATCTCTTCCTTCCCGTCGCATCAACCACTGCTCTCATGTGTCAACCCATATTCTCCGGAGGAAGTTCGCAAGCTGTGTGGTACAAAGATGGAGTGAAGATTGCTTCCGTCTCCAGGTATCTATCTACTTCTTATGTTATTATTGGTTTGTCGTGCAGCGGAGCCAACGCTCTTCTGCCTAACCGAACATTCATGTCGGACAAGCCAATTCCAGAGGTTGGATTTCTCATCGTCAGTGATGTCAGGCGAGGTATATGCAGATTTCACATCTTTCTTATTTCTGTTTAAGACATTCTTATTTGCCTTACTAATGTGCATTCTAGGCGATAGAGGAAGCATGATATTTTCCTTAAAGATAGGAATGAACCATATTTTTCACGTTTCTTTAAAGAGCGATGATCTATTTTAAAAAAAACATGTTGTGTAGGTCTAATTTAAGAAGAGCAACTAATATTTCAGATGATGAGGGAGCTTATCAATGCATAGATGAAAATGCGAAGGTCAACGGAGATAAATACAATCTTAAAGTAGCGTTCGTTTCAACTATTCCAATAGGTACGCTATTTAATTCGTGCGATTTTCTATGCCGAGGTTATTTAGAAGGACATATCTCAATGGAACCGCATCGGGTTACGTTTGGTGATATTGTATCACTTCATTGTCCTGTGCCTCACGCGAATCCTTCTCCTGCAGTTTCGTGGCATTTGGTGAGAGCTGGTATTTGATAATTGGGAATGTGTTTTAAGAATGGTTCTCCACTTCTCCACGTTGTTCCGGAATCAACAGCGTTCTCTAACGGGACTCTCCATATTCCTCGCTTTACTCTTTCTCACTTAGGTATTAACGTTTTCATTTACTCTGGCCTTTATAAATTCATTCGATGGTATATTGGAGAACTATTCCTTTTAAGGTCTATACGAATGCACATTTGCGAATTTCGCTGGGAAGACACATACGAGGATGTTCATTGATGCCAAAGATATCGCTGTACAACGGCACAGCAATGGTTAGTTGTCAATTATTCCTGCCTTAGGTAAGCTGACTATGCAGAATCTTCACAATCCATCACTCCTCGCTGTACATACTTCTTCCGAGCATGCGTCCTGTGGTTCCTAATCGGCTGCTTGGCTACTAGGTAAGTCCATTTCTTTCCAGTTCATGTCTATCCGCCTTCTAGCTGCGTTGTACTGTCATACCTCCTGTGTGCCCTCTGCTGCATTCGTCCTTCTCGTCGAACAACCCTCCGTCCCTCTTCCCTCTTCCGATCTCATCCCTCTCTTGGCCCTGGCTTCCGAAAGCCAATCGTTCCTCTGCCCGATTTCTATGTCCCTCCTACACAACCCTTAGCAGCGTAGACTTCAATTTAGTCTCGTAGTCATCGTAGATGTAGTAGAGTAGTAGAAACGGATCTCAATCGTCTCATCTCTTCCTCCCATATTATCTCGGGTAACCTCTTGCCTTCCAATATAATTCATCCTCAAACATCAATATTGTACTACACCTTGCGGGTATAGAAGTGAAGGTCGATAAGATAAACTTATTGCATGAAGATATGTTTCAAACTTGCACATAGGCGTTCAATGTTTATCCTAATGCATAACACTGTGTTCAGAAGGGGCACTGATACAGTAATGAATGAAGGGTGTTTGGTGTACCCATAAAGCAGAAATAGAAGACCCGTATAGCTGAATAGAAAGCGAAAGAGTAGGAATGATGTGACATGTAGGAAGAAGTAAATTGCATGGACAATTCAGTGGTACGTTTCGAAAAAAGTGATTAACACAAAATTACACGGGATTCGCCGATCCCTCCTTGACTTCCTTCGAAATTGGCACTTCCGTAGGCACAACAACTATCTGAAGGCATCGAGAATTGAAATAAGGCACGGATATCTGTTAAGTAAAAGACAAGTAGAAGGCTAACAGAACCTTTGGAGCCGGTATCCTTGCAGTGCCATCTGATATCGCCTTAACCGCTTCGTCGTAACTCGGTAGCATTCCATCTTGCACTTTCACCTCAAAACAGCTCTTTGTTGTTGAAAGCTCTCCCTAGCTATACCTGTTTGTATGTGGGTGGTCCGTTTTCTATTTCACGCAATTCTTCTGCTATTTTGAATGCCGTTGATAGCATGAAGTGCATCTAGAATGTTCTTGATATGCCAAGAACCTAGATTGCTATAAGTTTATACATACGCATATATGTTATACATACGCATGTATTTTAACTTACCTCAAATATGCATAAGAATGCAGATGCGCAAAACCAGCTGATCAAATACATCGAGATGTTCCCTTCTTCAGCGCCTTGTAGCGATAAGAATAACAACGTGGACGAAAAACATCCCTGATAATGGAAGATGACCTCTTGTTGATTTATGTAGGTTTACCTTGAAGATGAGATTAGGAAGCAGTAGGGTTGGTCGCCTTTTAATAAGACCGATAACTAACAGTAGCATCATGAGCGTGTGTACACATTGCATTATCTGAACGAATCGTCAATCCAAGCCTGATGCTTCTTCTGCTTACTTTTGGATTCAACCATTTTGAGAGAATTTAGAACATTGTGATGCAAGTAATCTCTATTTTAACTGTGGTAATGTTCGTATGCATAGTGTAAACTGACCATGCAAGTAGTAACGCTGAATGCGATGTATACTAGAAGAGTAAAGTTTAGAAGAGATCCGAAGACAAGAACTCGCTGTACTCTTTCCATCTGAAGACATGGATTGAGAGGGGCCAAGGTGAGTCACACTCTTCTCTGACTGTCTAATGCCAAGGAAATGATGTCACTTAAGTGGCCTCCTAGTCAAGACTAAACACGCACTGGTCTACCGGTTACTACAATGTACAATACTTGCAAACACCCTATACAGTGCTATGCAACAACCATCATGTAGCAAGAGGAACGGAACGCAAGAAGGAGAAGAGAAGATGTTTGTCCAAGGAAGGGGATACAAGAGTGATGAAGGCAGAGTAGACTGTGAATAAGGAAAGCATCGCACTTCCGTCTCCAGTGTATAGTGGAATGAGCGATGCATGGAATGTTTGTGCTCGAGAGGGTCTCCGTGTAAGGCCTCCCTCCAAGTACACAATGCAAAGAGGTGAACCAAGAGCGTGAGAGAGAGCGGCCTCTATTAAGGAAAAACCATGAGACGCTTTATTACAAGGAACACGAGATCAAGTAGCACGGGCAATACTAACAAAGCGATTGTATGAAGGGAGACTTGAAAAGGACAGCAGTTCGCAAGACTCGTTCGGTCTATTCTTCACTTCTAACCTAACTCGGCGTCTCCTATTTCCTGAACGAAAGACCTCAAGCAAATCAGAGTCAAAAGAGCAAGGACAGGAAGGAGTTGAAGAAGGCTCGAAGGAGCAGAAGAAGAAGAAGAAGTGGAGAAGGAGGAAGGGAGGGGGAGTAAGTGATCTGTCTCTCTTGTGAAGAGGAGACACACGTCAAGTACATGACCCGACGGACGATACTCAACCATCTCTCGCTCTCTTCACTCCCTCCAGCTATTCTCTCTTCACTCGTCCATCAAACAACATCAAAAGTCGAGAGTTGCTCTCTTGACACCTTGTGCATACGGTATAGAGTGGTCCTTCTTATGGATGTCTGTGTATCGAAGAAGTGGAAGGACTTACTCGATAAATGTCCATGCACCGCTTGTAGAAGGTCTTCATGTAGAAGGTTAACAACATCTGCAATGCATGTTTTCATGCGGCAGGAAATGGATGATCCAGGGATAATGACGAGAGGAGAACAAGAAGAGAACGAGAGGCAGTTGGGAGAATGGATGATATGCCCTCTGGCAGACTTCATACAACATGCAAAGGGAAATGAACGAGAAAGGGGAGAGGCAAGGACAACTTGCATTGGAAACACAACAACGAGGTATACTAGTGTTGGAGTAATCGATGATCTGAAAGGGACACGCGTGGTTTGAGCATTAAAGACAGCGAGTGAAAGTGAAGAGGTTGCGAGAGGGAAAGAACGCGACTTTCCCGTTGTGACGTCTGACCTGAACGTTCGCTGCGTGAGCGGCGGAAGAAATGGAATGCCTGTCATCCACCCAGTGCAGATCTCTCGAATCTCGAGAGAACTTGTCATTGTTTGTTGATAGGGTGGACGCTACGTGAACATTTGCAAAGACAGTCGACTTGAGGACGAAAGATTGGCTGGATGAGAGCGAAATGAACGATGAACGATGAAAGTGAGAGCGGAGGAGAAATGGCTGCCTGAGGGGATGAATGGGAGACAGAGTAAGGGAGGAGAGTGGGCGAATGCAGGAGAGACAGAGAAGGAGAGACACGAGTGCTCTGTATTCCGGAAGAAGAAGGAACACATTGGCAGATGATTGAGCAGGTTTGCCGACTCGTAAGGGTCATTTATCCACAGTTCCCATGTCCTTTCTTCTAGCTTAAGGCGACTTATCGCCTCTTTCACTCCTCGATTCTTGATTGAGGAGTTCGGGCAGTAGTGAATCTCTACGTCGAACGAAAGAGGGTAGACACTTTACTCCGTTCTTCTTACTCAAAAACAAGTGTAATGTGTTGTTTCCATATATCTGAAGTATCTATCTGTGTCGGTCGACTACTATGTTTTGTGTACGGTGATGGATCGGAACTGTGTCTTTCTTTTCAATGGAAGAGTTGTCGATTTGCCGCGATGTAATGAGTCTGTTGACGGATTGATCCAATTCACGATTGCTCTAGGTAACATGTAGTTCTACTTACAATCAAATGTGATACCTTCTATAGGGAGGAACGCAATAGAAGGTGATTAGTGGATTGATGACGTGTTGTACTTGCATCGACTGAAATTCATTCCGTTTCTCCCTTCCGTTGGTTTCAATGACAAGGGAAATGGAATGCAGAGCCATCTCGTTCTCGATTCTCAAGTTGTAGCAGATGAAAGATGCAAACAGAGCATAGGCTGCCCCGATAGTCAGCATTGATTGAAGAGTCAGATTCTGAATGACTATCTATTGGAAAGGTCACGTGATTTATCACCGTCAGAAGCAGTCGCTGCATTCTCTTTGTCTCTGTATGCATGAAATACGCCTGTTGAAGTTCTTTCGAGATGAGTCGACGAAAAACGATCATGATCTAAATAAGAATAGTTCCTCACACACTGTGCACAGCTTACTGTCCAAACCGCAGGCAATTCGAATACAATCGATGCCATTATGAAGTACAGACCGAACGAGTAAATATTCTCAAAACCTGTGAGTAATCGTAAGCGTTGACGAAGCGTGTACTCCGAACCTGATAGTGAGCTCATTCTCAGCTTCACTATTTCTCGTGACGTCCCGTTAATGTACTGAATCAAATTAGCCGGATCCGAACGATATAATGATTCCCAGAGCTTGAAGTGAACTTTCGAATAGACAAAGTTTGACAAGTTCTTACAGCGATACAGCAGTACGGTATTGTGAAGGTATATACAGCACTCATGCATCGATACATTCTAGGTTGAATTTGTATAAAAGTACGATAGCGGTAGATAAACATTTGTCCAGTGATTAGAATAGCGAGGAAGTAGAAGACAAACTTATGCGTACAATAGATCGTTTAGCAGTTGCATTGACATACATTGAAGACATTGAGATAATGGCAAAGAGTTGATGAAAATCGAGCACATATTCCATCAGCCAAGAAGATGAGTGACGGTGAAGAGGAAGGCAGAAGTCTGAAGAGTGCTGTCTCGAGAGAACCATGAGAATTCTACCTCTGAACAGAGAGAACATTGCATATACTTGATAGCAACTCGAATAAACATTCATGGAATATGAAGCATCCATAGTGGATTAATGATCTGTACAATCCAAGTACGGGTTAAGACGTTTGTAGTACCTCGGAGTGCAAATTACGATAACGAAGAGAAGAATAGAGTTGAATGAAATAGATAGGAATCCGATAAGCACATGACACAATACTAGAACATTCATTGACTACTTATTTTATTCACACCCACTGCACCACCCCACAACAAGCTATTAACAGTTTCATTTACGGTAATCAACAAGTTACAGACGAGAAACTAGATGTAAAATGGAAAAATCAAAAGCACAGTCGGAGATATCCTATGTAGCTGTTTTCACTTTCACATTAGGAGTTATGGCAGTGAGGGGCAGGGCCGTGAAATAGAAAGAGTACTGTACACATGCCTCGCTCCTTATGCTGAAGTGGCAATATAACGTTACGCTCGGAACATTTTAATGATTGTCTCTGTTGCGCTTTCGTAATTTGTAGCATTGCTTACGGGTACTATGGCTTACATGGCTATTGCATAAGCTTAGTTCGCTGTTCAGATAATCATGGAAAGTGCCGAAGAAACGGGTGACGATTTCGGCTTCGTAGAGGGTTTGTGTTTTGTGATATCTGTATGATTTCAAAGATGCGGTCATTTTTTTCCGTGTTTTGTTACGAGTAATATACTTTTAGGAATAGGCAATGAATTAATCTTGCACATCATAACATTTGTGGCGGTTGCTGCTTCGATTATCTACGTCTTCTACTCTAGGAAGAGGTTGGTTTCATTTCAAGCATATTATGCTCTATGCTCAAGTAGCAATGCGTATGTTTATTTCATTCAGAGTAGTTCCGCCGATCCATCCAGCTCTGGAGAATGAAATCCGCGACTTCCGACAAGTATACGAACGAGTTAACGCTCCGCTGCCTGATCCTGAGGGAGTAGAGGTACTGTAGCTTTCTTGAATGTTTCCTTCGGCTTAGTTGCGGAGTGTAATGATCTCCACATTATTCTCTTTAGTATGTTCAAATATGGTGTGTTAAGCGTCTAATAGCAGCGCGTGCTCGTGCTGAAAGAGTGTGTCCCATCTGCTATGCCTCGGCTGTCTTCCCTTGTCTCACCAACTGTGGCCATCTCTTCTGTTGTGAGTCCCGTCCTACCGTATCCCCGTCCATTCTCAATCAGGCAATTGTATTCACGAGTATTGGCGGTACTCTTCGTCTCCGTTGTCTCCTGTTAGCTGCGCCGTCTGTAGAGCTACGGTATGTTCCTATTTTTCACGAGAGCTTTTATTTTGGTCTTGAAATACGAGATACGAGACCGTATAGGTGACAATGCTTCTACCTGTGGAATGGGAGTCTCTAGTCGAAGACCAAGATGGTCTACAGGATTCGAACCTCCGCATAGATGACTACAATCGTCGATTTTCCGGCTCTCGACCGGTATCAATATATTTTTCCTTACTTTTATCTTTTTTCAGTGGACCGATATTATAAACGACATCCCCGTTCTCATTCCTTACCTCATTCGTAACCTCAACGCTCAAACGGCTCTCATGGCTGTGTTTCGGCTACGGTAGGTTTTGAGCACTTGTGTTTTTGTTGTTATTTGTGGTAAACAGCCTTTTGTAGTGCTTACCTTACCGTCTTTATAATCGCTCTCTATATCATGTCGCCAATGGACATGTTCCCGGAGAGTGCCTACGGTCTGCTTGGTAAGTTTACTTCATCAATTAGTGTCAGAAGCGTAGAGGGAAGGATTAGAAGTCACTAAACGTTACCCGTTCTATGCCATATGACTGTATGTATGCAACTGCAGGCTTGGTTGACGATCTCTTCATTACCGTAATCGCCTTCGTTTACCTGTCACTCGCGCTGAGACACTATATGGCGCATAGAGGAGAGGAACCTCATATGGAATAACGAGTTACGTGATACACGTTGATTTACCTTGCTAATCATAATATTAATCATAGCTATGATAGTTGCATAAGTTTTACTCGGAGATTGCTTGTCTTCCACTGGTCTCATTCTCAGCCCTTTCTAGCCTTAGCCATATTCGGGTTGCATGTAAGCTCTGCACTACAGTTGTGATATTCCTTGCGTCATTCGATTGTCTTCGTGTATTTATCAGCGCAACGAATTCAAAATTATTAGATCAAATTTATCCGATAAATGTAAAATACCTTATGGCCTACTGTCTATATTTGGTGCGAAATTGGACTTGGGTAGTGGGTATGAGATAGTAGTCTCTATGACTTAAGGGATCTGAAGGCATGCAAAGGATTTAGGGAGATCACGCAATCACGATCACGCCTACAAGCATTGAATATCACGGGGATAGTGAATAGCACGCAGAGGAGAAAAGACGAAAGGTATTAATACTGAAGTGGATGACGTTATATCTCAACAAGTATACAAGAATAAAGCTAACCATTGCATCCGCGACAATCTCATCGTCACATAAGCGAACACTTCTTTTTCTTCGCTTTCTTTCCGTCGGGATCATCCATCGTCAATGCAAGTTGTCGTCGTTTTTCCATGTCCAAAAGCTTCTGAAAATCGTTGACATACCTAGGTTAAGATTAAGACGACGATTAGCTTGTATTATACACACGTTTTCTCGTCTCCTCTCGAATGGTCTCACTTGGAATAGTTCATTGACGTTCTCGTTGTTCTTGGCCGAGGTCTCGATGAAGCCTAGTTTGTGTCTCTCGGCTAGCCCCTTCCCGATATGAGTCTGCACTTGCCTCTTCTGAAGGTCGTCTATTAAACGAGGCCACTTAACAGAGAGACTTACTGCAGCTGGCTCGTCCATCTTGTTGCCAACCAACATGATCGGAGTGTTAGGGAGAGTCGCCCCTTTGACTTCGATGATCATGTTGAGTATTGGGGCGATCTCTTCCAGCGAGGCTTTGCTGAGATGCACGAATGCAATTGGCGGACGGAGAGTGTACCTCCTACCTTATGACGGAGTAGACAAGGAGGAATGCATGTCCCTTCGACACTGACAACCGTTGCATAGCCGGAAACTGGTGACTGCCTGTCGTGTCCGTTATTTGAAGCGTACACACCGACTTCTGGTTACAGCTGATTACCTGCCGAGGTTACTTTGGTTACTTTAATACGTATATTGATACTTGATGAAGTCTTAGACATCTGTATGAATGTCGGGAAGTCGGCAAAGATTACCTGTCGATAAGTGTCCTCAATGGTGGGAACATAGCTATCGGAGAAGGTTCCCTTGACGAAACGCTGAACGAGTGACGACTTTCCCACGCCAGCTGAAAGGGAAGTTGAGTAATGGAGAGGGAAGGAAGGAAGGAAGGCACCTGCACCGAAGACAACGACTCGATAGTCGGAGACGTCGCCTGACGAGGGTACGGTAGTCGACACACTTCGACCGCCCTGCAACACGAGAGTCTTCCCCCAGACTACTCGTCTTATTCTCCTTCCAAGTACACGCCTTACATATTCATGAGCATCAGCAATACAAGAAAGGGGACTTACAGAAGCGGTCGCGGCCTCCGTCTCAATGGCGAATGCTGGGTTGAAGCGACTCGATCGACGGTATTCTACTGCCAAACAATGGATGGACTCATCGCACACGACAAAGAAACGGAAGGAAGTTGCGAGGAAGCTAATGAACGGGAAGGATGGGAGGTCAGCGGAGGCTTGGGGGAAGGAAAAAAACGAGGAATATCTGGAGGAACGAGGATACAGAGTCTTCTCGGAAATGGGCTGTGCGTCGTTATTCGATATCCTGTGGACGACGTCGACGATAATGGAATGATGCGAGAAAACGAACTGATGGAGGAGAGTGAGAAGGTACGAAACGAAGGCTATTCACGGCTTGTTTGTCTCTTCAATGAGAGGTAATGACATGCGAAGGGCAGCCTTCAATACTGTTGACTCCGTCTTTCCAAGCTCCGCACCACAAAACATATTGAGAAAACGGAAACATTTCGATGAGCAAGAACGCTATTCTCATTTCAATGTTCTCACATTTCCATTCTACCGGAGATCATATATGTCTGGTGAATGGAGCAGGGATACTGAAGGCTGGATAGCGTCAGTGAAATGCGTGAAACTTCGGCCTAGAGGGGAGATACTCTAATACATTTGATGGATTCCCGACACGCTTGTAGCCTACACAGTGTTCTAAATGTTAAGCGAACGAGCCAAAATGCTTACGATACGGTGTTTTCCGTGCGAGAGTTCCTACCGAAATCAGGGTTATTTTTCGGCGTCTCGTTCGCTTAACATTTTCACTGTTGTGAGAACACTGTGCCTAAGCCATTTCACATTCATCTGGGTGAATATGCTAAACGTCTATGACTATAGCATGTATGAAAGAGGCTGGCCATTTCAGTATCGCATCAAGTTGAACGATTTAACAATGACCGGAATGAAACTATAACTGGAATGGAATAAGTTAGAAAAGACCCAAGCAGAATGGGAAAGAATCGAAGAGAAAAGCCGACAACGGGAGAATGTAGCTACGAGAGGAAGAATAAGGGGAAAGACGAATAAGAAAAAGAAGAGAGAGAAGAAGGAGTAAAGGGATTGCGGACGTTAGCCTGTGCCCTCTACTCTCTTATGCCTCCCTTCATCCCCTCTTCTCCCCTCCATCCTACTCCCTCCTCCTCATCCACCCTCCTTGCTCCCCTCCCCCTTCCCCGTCCGTCTCCCTCTTCACTCGTACCACTCTCTTCGGGAATCGATGTGCTGTCGCCTTCTATCGGTGTGTGAGAAAGAGGAGTGAGATGAAGAAAGAGGAAGAGACTGGGCAAAACCCCGGATGAAGACAGAACACAGACACAAGCATACACTCGAAAAGTGAGGCAACGAACGAGGTCCGACCGGAAATAGAAGGCACACTTCTCTACTACGTCTCATCTCTGCTGACAACGAGTCACAAGCCATTCTCATTCTACAACGTTTCTGAAGAAGAATGAAGGGGGATAGATATGTTGACAGCGATGTCGTGTAATGCTGAATTCGTGTGTACGGAATCAATTTCATTTCAATGAGCTATTGCCTTGTACGAGGCCGCTGTAATATTGGGGAAAGAATACCTACAATATCATATACGAGATTTCCAAAATGCATTTAAGAGATTATTGTACCCATCGCCATATGAGACACAGATTGCACATTAAATTAGAGTTGTGTAATTATGAGCTATTTGACATCAACGATGCGAGTCTCGACAAAGTACTTGACAGTCTTCGCCCATATCTTGCTGTGATTGTTGTCGAATACGATCTTGTACACTCCGGGTTCAGTCGCATCCACCTCAAGTACATCCTCTCTTCCCTCCAATCTCAACCACTCACATCTCCATCCTCGGGAACATAGACCGTCTGCAGTCGGAACTTGGGTCTCACTACTTGGTCGTCGTCATCTTCAGCTACAGATTCCTTGCCGGGAGCCGATCGAAGAATGCAGAAGCCGACGTCTCCCGAGTCGACCTGGACAGGGGAAGGATGAAGGGGGGAGGGGGAATGGACGAGGGGAATCCGCTTACCCTCCACCACCAAAAGAGTCGTCGTTGCTTGCCACTCTCTGGTTCTGGAGCGGGGCCTGTGCAGAACAATGAATACCATTCCATATCAATGGTCGTACCTTCTACGGCAAAGGGCACGAAGTTGACACTGCGTGCCGATACCTTGATAGTCGTCAATTTGGATGCGGGAAGGTCGTTGGTCGGGTCGTATCTCAACCATCCCTCGTGCCAATTCTGCCATGGAACAAGACCAACCTCAGGGAAGCAGGAGCCTTTCCTCCGGTTCGCACGAAGCCGTAAGGGCTTTCGTGCTTACGAGTTCCTCCCCAGTTTTCGAAGAGAACTTCTTCCCCAATCGCCTCCTGTATGGACAGTCACCAGTTCCACAGTGATCCGACCAATGCAACAGGGGGCGCGGGGTGGGGTTCGAACCCCCGACCATCCGCTTGCAAAACGAACGCGCTATCCACTAGGACACAGCGCCAACTGGTTGCAGAAGTCAAGGCGTGCATGTATTGTTGCTGTATCTCTAATCGGAAAATGGTTTCGGAAGAGCGACGGAGCAACTTTGGCAGGGTATAAC